>ML790203.1:63037-74082 GCA_009831015.1 Picea engelmannii
TTTACTCCTTTCCTTTTCCTTTCTTAAGTCAACTTAAAAATATAACTTTTAACTTCTTGACTTTTTCTCCCCTTCAGTGTGAGACTATGACCTAGTGGGGGTGCCCAGGCCATTGAGTCTCCTCATTACCTCTCTAAGAGGTGGGGGACATTACAGTTTGTTAGTGTGTGGGAGGGAGAGAGATGAAGACATATAGGGGGGGTAGAAAGTGCATGTGGGAGGGACAGAGAGGAAATAAAGAAGGGACTAGAGAGAGAGGTAAATGTAGGAGAGAGGGGCATATGTAGGAGAGATAGTGAAATGGGGGGGAGAGAGAGAGTGTGTGAGAGTGTGAGATGGGTAGAGAGAAAGAAAAAGAGGAGCATGATAATGCAGTCCACAACCCTTGGGCTGAGATCCGCACAGGATCATTCTAAATTCTCCTTTGCAGTAACTAGAGAGAGACCAGCTGTGGAGCAGTTGCCCAGCATAACCAGAGATAGAGCAGTTGTGGAGTAGTCGTGACATATACCCATTTTGGAGGAGTTGCAAGAGATTGCCAAGTCTGTTGAGCAAGGCATGGCCGCGTATGTGGAGGAACAGTTGCCTCGCATAAACAGAGACAGATATGTTGTGGACCAGTTGCGAGACATATTCGCGCTTCTGGATCAATTGCTAGACAGTGTTGCTATGGAACAATTGTGAGACCTGTTACAAGATAGAGCAGCTGTGGAGCAGTTGCGGGATGTAGCCACACTTGTGGAGCGGTTGATAGTCAGAGCCCTAGTGGAATTGTTGCGAGACATACATGTTTTGGATGAGTTGCGACGCAGAGACATTCCCGCAGTTCTGGACTAAAATAGAGGTTTTTTGGTGACGTATACTACACCTGTGCAGCTTATGCCTCGCATAACCATTTCAGAGAAACATATCAAAGATAAGATATCCAAAATGAAATGATTTAATTAGTCCTAGCTAGTTGTAGTTTGTAGATAATTTTAAAATTTAGCTTTGTTTGGATTTTGATGATTAATAACTTGAATTGATCTAATCGTTAAGAACATATGTTTCTTAGATGATTCATTTGCTATTTAAGTTCTGTATTCATTCACATTATTCTCCACTAAATAAGAAAAAATCACTTCCGAACAATTTTAGGGGATGTATTAATGTCAATAATGACAAATTTGAAGCTCATTTCTTGTGTCATTAAGGATTGTTGTTTTGGGACAAAATTCTTATGTTCAAACATTTAACTTTAATCACAAGAATCATTAATTGATGAAATTTTTTTCAAACATTTAACGTTAATCACAAGAATC
Source organism: Picea engelmannii (assembly GCA_009831015.1). Classification (NCBI taxonomy): domain Eukaryota; kingdom Viridiplantae; phylum Streptophyta; class Pinopsida; order Pinales; family Pinaceae; genus Picea; species Picea engelmannii. The sequence goes on from ML790203.1 coordinate 64,339, forward strand.
ATTAATTGATGAAATTTTTTTCAATGGATATAGCTAGGAACATTCCAGTAAAGAAAGTTTAGGTAGGCATGGCATTTATTTGATTAAGAGGGGTATGTGCATATAAAATTATTATAATCACAACTCTGTGATTTTAGTGTTATAATGTTGATGTGGTAATGTTATATTTTAATTCCTAAATTAGGCAGGAATCTAAAACTCCTTTACAAATTAAGAATTGTCCATAAGAATATGAAGGAAACACATACAAAGAGAGTGCATATTTACAACCTCTACATGTTACCTTGCAGTCCTTATAGTTGGCCATGATTTTGTCAATATGTAGTCTTGAGTCTACACATTTTAATTATATGTAGGTTTAGTTTAGTAGAGAATGGTTTTGTAACAGTTCAAGCTTAAATTTAGTGTTTGTTCTAGAGGAATGACTAAGATTTCAAATGTATGAGTATAATGATTAGTGTTTCATAGTAATAGAGGGAATAATTAATGCCCCTTTTAAACAATGTAAAATGTCAACTTTAATAAATAAATTCAAAAATCAAGAATTTGTGATCATAGTTTCAAATCATAATGTTACCAATGTGGCTTGGGGTTTTCAAATGTTTTCTCACACTCAAGTTTCCATTATTACATTGATAATTTCTACGAGAGGGATAATTAGTTTGATTCTTTGCTCAAAGTTTGGTGGATAAATTACATATGGCTCCTTGGGCATAGGGAAGGAATCAACTTCCGATCAACTAGTAGTGAGGGATCTAATAACCAAATAGAAGATTAAGAAATTGGGTAGAGATACTAAGTTTTTTTGAATCATAAGAAAAACTGAAGTAGTGAAGAAGGTAGGTGGGAGGAAGCTTACAATGTTTTGGACGAGATGGTGTCTAAGGGCTACAATCCTAATGTTGTAACATTTACTACATTAATGGATGGTCTTTGCAAGAATTAGTAAACATTGAGGAGGCTAGTAGGGTTCTTGATAAGGTGGTTAAGCATGGATGTTCTTTAGAATTTGTCACTTAACAACATTATTATTCATGCTCTTCATAATGCAACGAAGTTATTGTAAGATTTTCAACTTTTGATGAGATATCAAAGATAATTTGTACTCCTGATAGTTTGGAACTCTTGAAACTCTCAAACAAATAAGCATGTAAAATTTAAATCTAAACTTGAACAATTCAATCTCTTAAAATTCACATTTACCAATGCCTTCAAATCTTTAGGATGATATCCATGGAGTCACAAATTGATGTAGAAATTGTATGTTAAGGCCAATATAACCAATAGAACCAAAGAGTATTGAATCAATATATAGCGACATTAAGAGAAGTTGAAATTATCATTAAGTGTATACTAAATTACTTTCATAGATATATACAAGCCATAGACATAGCCTTGTATATATTATCAGATGAAAAAGTACCCATAATGTCAATGCTTTATTTGCATCATTACATGTTCAACTATATAATGTACATCTAATTGTCTTATAAAATTATTACACATCATCAATTTCTTTTAGTCTTCTTTTGTGTTTTTTCAATTCTTAAGTAATTCATCCATCTCCATGTCTTTGTTTATTGGGTTCTCTTCAAAAATTGATGTTGCTTCATTCCTTTCAAGTTGAGCACGTCTAGTCTCGTACCCACAGCGTGGAGGCTGCTATGAATTGGCATTGGAATTGGTATGGTATGGTATGGTATGGTATGGTATGCATTGACATTAGTATGGTATGGTATGGTATTGTATGCCTTTCCTTGGTATGGTATGGATTGGCATTGGTATGGTATGGTATGGTATGGTATTGTATGCTTTTCTTGGTATAGTATCCATTGGCATTGGTATGGTATGGTATGGTATGGTATGCCTTGACTTGTCATGCCTTGCCATGCTTTGCCTTGCATTCACTTGCCATATCATGTCTATCCATACCATGTCTTGCCATGTCATGTCTTGCCATGCCATTCCATGCCTTGTCTTACATTCACTTGCCAGGAATTTCCTTTTCCATGCCATGTCATGCCTTGCCTTTGTATGGTATCAATTGGAAATGGTACAGTATGGTAAGGTATGAATTTGCATTAGAATTGGTATGGTATGGTATGGTATGCATTGGAATGGTATGGTATGGTATGGTATAGTATGAATTGGTGGTATGGTATGGTATCTATTGCACCTAGGAAGGAGTTTGAGAAAATAACTCTCCAACGGGTTATCCTGCGCCTAAAACGGAGGTCATATGTAAAAATTACAACCCTAGGAATTTGAGGTACCAACTTACCCATTGGGGCCCACATAACTTTTTGTGTTTCATCTCCTAGGGTTAGGTTTTTGGATTTTTAGGGTTTTGGAATTCATGAGTGTTGACGGGCGAAATTGACCGTCCGTCAACTGGGAGAGTGGAACCGGTCCGGGGTTGTCTAAATAACCCAAGCCGTTTGGAATGGACCACCTTGACGAGTTTAACGACTCCATTGGCCGCCGTAAGGTCTCCTAAGAAAACCAAAGAGAAAACTGATCTGAACTAACTATTCTAACTAAACTAATTACAACTAATAAAACAAACAAACTAACTAATATACTAATCTAATTAAAACAAACTACTAAATTAAACTAAAACTAAATCTAACTATTCTAACTATTGTACATAATGATTCAAATCAGCTATCCTATTATCAGTTGTAATATTTCTTATTCACAAATGTACACTATAAACAAACTACAGATTTAATTAAAACCTGTAAAACTCATGTGTTCGTTGCCTTAAGACAGCTAAGAAATCCTTTTTTATTTTTATATTTTATGAAAAAGAAATAAAAACTACTGAAATTAAACGATCTAATATATTTACTGAAATTAAACAATGTAATATAAATCTAATTAAGATTATATCTATATTAAACTACTTAATGAAAACAACAAACAACAATCTAATTGACTTGGGAATGCTCCAAGTCTGCCCTGTGTATGATGACTTCTGAGTTGTTTGGAGGAGGGAAACTCACACCGTTAAGTCCTTTATATTTTCGTAAACGATCGGTTGTGCTTCTCCTTGAAGTATTTTATAGGACAAACAAGACATAAAAGAAAATCATAACAATCTTTTGATTATAAAATCCTGCAATAAGGAAAACCTGTTATGCAGAAAACTTATATATAACAATTCAATTTATGAAGAAGATAAAACTATCATTCACAAACTGAACTAACAATTGTTATGTCTTTTATCTATTTGGAAGAGACAAGATATGGATAACAGTGATAAAATTATATCATTTTCATTTGATTTAGATAGCTAAAGTAGTCATAAACCATAAACAAATTGATATACTCAACATAAAACAAAACATTGATATATTGAAAAGCAAAAGCTATGACAAAACACCAAATTCTGCTTCAGTCTGTATTATAACTCCATATCCTTGTTCTCCCACAACTGAGGATGAACATTATTACAAAAATCATAAGTATATATAGGTCTCTTCACAAGGTAAAACCTCCTTGTGGATAATATCAAATAGTTTTACACAATTTGGGAGATATCCCAAAATCACCTAAACTAAGGAAATAAAATGCAAGTAGAATCTGTAAAACATCCCCTAACTGCTCATCATATCTATTGCCAATTCGAATCTACCTGCAATAGAACAAAAATATTAAGTTAGAAAGACATTTCATTAAGAAAACAATAAAAAATTGACTCCACAGACTTAGCTACAGAATCATCTGATTCTATAGCTAGTCAAAAATAGCATACAGGATCAAATAATAATCAAATCAAATCAAATCCAATCATCTTTTAATAATCATCAAAAAACGAGTTACCAACAATCCAGGTGAAATTATCATTCAAATTTAAACCATATCAAAATGAATGCAATCGAAACAGAGTAAAGAATGCTCTGTTTTCAGTTACCATAAAACATGGTTAAACTTTGACAGGCCTGTTTCGTATCAAACAAAATTAAGCAGTGAATTAGATCATATGAGATACGATGTAATCGTAATCAATACAACCACAATCGAACATAATCGTATACAAGATATGATATTCCATAACATAACTATAATCGATATCATTGAACACAACATATATGTTACAGCTGTAGCAATATACATAGATTTCATGTCGTTTCAACCAACAGTAAAGACATGGCAGGTTGTGGAGATTATGCATAAGATTCATTCTGTTGTAATCAAATATGGGAATTCTGTTACGATATACTCAAAATGAAACATGCGTAACAACATTGACCAAAAACCACCATAGATTTCATTAACTGGGTGTAACATAGTCAAGATCCAACAACAACGATGATAAACATAAGCTGGGCAACAATCAATTAAAATCGGGTCTGAGTCAATTATAGAACAATTCATCATCCTGGGCATGATCATTTTTGTTTTACAAATCCATTCGTAATTGAAAATACACTGTCATTCCAATTCAAAAGAGAACAGGGTCGACTGATCACAATGAATTGACTGGCTGGAAGTTGTATGACAGTTACGATTTGTATCACTACACGATTTGGGTAAATATAAAACCAAACCTTTTTTAAACATAATCCAAATCGTATCCAGGCTGGTCAAAGTCATATAAAATTTTAACAGACAACCATCGTATATGTGCATCATAACCAATTCAGATTGCATCATAGATCGTGTTTCAAAATTTGAAATGCAAAATGGCTTGTCTATAATAGATGCAACAGAACATTCAATTGCAACCGATTTAAAACAATCAAATCCATATTATGATTAATAGAATCAAAACCAAATCCAATTAAAACTTTAACGATAACAAACTTTGATTTACCAAAACAAATTATATACAACAATACATGTTTATGTGACAGAGCAGGTCAATGATGTACACAGAGTTTATGAATGTGCCATATAAATGGGTGAAAGTTATACCAGCGAGGCTGCTGAGGCTATGCCAATTTCGAATTGAAAATTGTTGTAGCCGACTCCACATTTTTAAATAAAATTGAACCAGTAGTTCGTTGTTTCTTGTCAGTGGGTTGCTCCTTCGCATTATGACTGGTGAGTTTTGCCACTTGATCTTCCAGAGCATGGATTCTGGATTGCAACATCGGCACATCTAGATAGTATCTCTCCAACCATAAGCCACACTGATCGCATGGTGGAACAACTGTTTGAGAAGAAGGGGGTTTCGACGAGTCACCGAGGGTTCCACGAGGTAGTTCAATGCCAGGAAAATTAGGATCATCCCGCAAACAAGGTGGTAAATTCTTGAAAAAGTCATACCAAGTTTTTTCACACAAGCCTTCTGAGTAAGGATACTCGTTTGCGAGAAAACGTTCAATCTCCGAATCAGAATCTTCACTGACCATGATAGGCTTAGGGTTGGCAGGGGTTCTAGGTTTATTTCTTTCCATGCGAGAGATTAACCGAGCATTTTTCTTGCCTTTAGAATTAGCACTAGTTTTAGCTTTAGGCTTTTTGGCTACGGGTTTAGTAATTTCGATCTGTTTGGTCACAGACATGGGCATGTTCATAGGTGAGTTGGGTAGAGGTTTGGGTAGAAAAACGATGTAAGGCACAGGAATAGGCTTGCTTTTGGTCACCATAGGTTTATCAACCTGTGGTGGGTTTGATTCTTCAAAGCCATTAAGACTGAGAAAATCACTCCAACAGTCATGACGTAACCCCAACTCATAGACCATAAACATTTTAATCAACCCAAGATGGAAGAGGCTGGTATCGGCCTGGTTACGTTTGTACCTTTTAGCCATCTTAAATAGACTTCTATGCAGGTAGTGGGGCATACTAAGCTCGTATCCTATAAAAACCATCAATAGATGAAGGTGAAACAAGAAAATGAACCCGTACCTGCCCTCGCAAGTAATGAATTGCTTGATTATCATTAGCAGGTCATGCCAGCATGGTTTTAACATTTTTGTAGGCAAACCTTTGTCGCAGGAGTTCACCATTCGAGATTGGAAGATCAATGTCCACGGGACATCTTCCACCTTGCAACTTTTCGACCACTTCTGTCCATTCGCAGGAAGACTGGTTACTGAGCTAAGAAATTGTTCATTAATTTCTAGTTGAACATCCCCAACTTTGGCTTGGCAGCCATCAAATGATAACGCAAATTGTCGAGCCACGCTAGGGTTATAACCATCGAATTTCCTTATGAAGGGGAGCCATCCGAATTTCTCCAGGTCGCTATAAGCACCATCGAACATCAGCAATGCTTGGCAACCGTTGGGCTCAGACCTTACGACAGGAGCCATGGCTTCTGTGCATAGTAGGGTTTGAAGCGAACAAAACAATACACAGGGTCGAAAATGGTTACGACTAACAGCTGCAGTGCTCAAAGAGGAAAGGATTAATTGTATGCGTGCGAAGGTGGTGGGATTACCACCGCCATGCAGGATAATAATGGCACAATACAGTGTTGTTCCATCCACATAATATTGTTTAAACCACATGAATTGGCCAACCCATCACTTTGGGCGGTGGATCATTGTATCAACTTGCCATACCATATATTATATCAATGCGCCATTGCATAACTTAGAACCATTGAATCAAAACCCAATGTTAACCAAAGCACCATTGTATTAATTCAAATCATTAAAACGTTAAACCAATGTTTATCCAATCGTGCCATTGCATAAATTCAGACTATCAAACCAAAATTTTACCCGATCGTGATTTCATAACTTCAAACCTTTGCCTTTCAACCTGAAATCGAAACTCATATGTTGATCATGTGCTCATAGCATAATATATAATCAAAGTTTTATAAAACATTATGACAAATGGTTTTATAAAATCGATAAGTCAAGAGCTCAAAACAATAAGGATCATATCACATAAAACCAACATCAATCATGACCCTTATAGAATCAAATGTAACCAATAAATTTGCATGCTCAATGGCTTATTGATCAAGTAAATCCAAATGCGCAATCAAAGTAAGAGTAGGCCAAGGGACATAGTTTGAAAGAACCTTTGCAGTCATGTGATAAACCAATGGTAAAGTGCCTTTCAGAAAATTAATAAAAGACTACGACAGTCCAAACAACGATGGAGGGGTTTTCACACTTTCAGTTGTGAAAACTGAATCGAAACCAAATTGCAATTGTCGCAAAAAATGAAACAAATGTCTAGTTGCAAAATGCGACGATGACTTGTCATTTAGGAGACAATTAGGTGTAGGCAACTTTTTAGGGCAATTGAAAAAATTGAATTGGCTGCCAACAATGGAGACACACTGGGAGAAGCAGTTATCTCTATCAAAAGAAATGAATTCAGATCAAGACAACAATGAAAAATTTGACTTAAAACAACAACCTGAAAATCGTACCAACATCATCATCTACTATCTTTTTCAGCGATGTTTCAAAAGATGCAAACCAAAAACAATCTTTAAGATCAGCAAGTCATGATTTTTATGATAAAATCTTCAATACTGTTGGCATGGCCACTGCTACCAGTAGGCGTTCATAGCCTCCACAGGGTTTCCATTTAACCCACTTGTATGTCTGTATCCTGTCAAGAAGTTATAGATTAGAATAGAGGACTTCAAAAGAGGTTTCTTATAATTTTATATATTTTCTTTCACCCAACATTGCTTCGCTGCCAGCAGGCCTGTTCAGTACCCCGACGAAGTTGTCTTAGCGCCATGCTTGCATTTACCCGCTGCCAGCGGACCTGTTCAGTATCCCGGCGGGTTTACAAACACTTCCCACAGCTCTTATTAATATTTTTATTTTGTTTTTCTTTTATAGATAGCTGAGCGGGGTGACACTGAAAAATCTTGATATTTTCTCATATTTTTTTAGACTTCATCAGATTTTTTTTTTTAAATACTGTCCTTCATTCAGCTCCAGAAATGTTTTATTTCTAAAACAACTTACTTTGACAAGGAGACATCCTTTTGAGTCATTCCTTTACGGAAAAGGGACAGCGTAAAAAGATAAAGATGATCATGACAAACTTCACTCAGAGATTGAAATTAGTAAACTTCTTTCAAACAAAATTTTCCAATCATTTTCATTTTTTTTAGAAATATGTCACTGATGTTCGTACAACCTTTCAGAAGTTATTTCAGCAAAGAGATTTTCCCATGGTCTTTGTCTGAATGGGTCAGTGCACAGGTATGCATATGTTTCACAAAAACACACCAAACTGATCAATCAAATCAAAATAAAAAACGAAAAAAAAGGCAGAAAATAAAAACAAAAGGAAATATTTACATAATATACAAGGATAAAAATCAGGCAAAGTATCTTTTCAGGGCCTGGCCATTCACCGGATAGGTGTTAGGCTGTCCTTCAAGATTCTGCAAATTAAAGGAACTAGGACCCAACTTTTCAGCAATAAAAAATGGCCCAAGCCACAAATTTTGAAACTTGGTGTGTTCACCCTTCCCTTCGTGTGGTTTGTCCCACTTTAAGACGAGATCACCTACTTAAAAATTTCTATCAGAAGCAGAATTAGAATCGAACCATTTTTTAATCAATTGTTGATGTTGATCTAATTTATGCTTGGCTTGGGTTCTTACTTCTTCTAACTTCATCAAAGCGTTAATACGGCTTTCTAAAGGGGGACATTCTTCTTCTTGGACCTTTTGTGATAATTGGAGCGAAGGAAGAAGAACATGAGGAGGCAAAATGGCTTCTCTGCCATAAACGAGAAAAAAGGGGGAATTACCTATAGCGGCTTTGGGTGTTACTCTATCAGCCCACAATTCATTAAGCAGTGCGTTGTGCCAGTTCTTGTGATTTTCAGCCATGTTTCTCTTGATAATCTTGATCAAGTTCTTGTTTGTTGACTCTGCTAAGTCGTTTCCCTGGGGGTAATAACTAGCGAAATACTTCAGCTTTATTCCCTTCTCTAAGGCGAACTCACTCATCTCAAGAGAGGAAAAGTATGAAGCGTTATCAAAGACTAGACAATTAGGTATGTCAAAATGGGTGATGATATTCGAATTGAGCAGTTTTTCCATGCGATGGGAACTAATGATCTCAGGTGAACCTGTGGTGATGCCCTGGAACTTATATTAGTGTCCCTCTTGGTCGAATTACATGGTTAAGTATTTAAAATCCATGAGAATGGGACCCAAAGTCCTTAGCCATTCTGCACTCAACACAATGTCAAAACCTCCCATGTCGATAGCAAACATATGGGATTTCAGGTGGTAGTCACCAATTTGGAGACGCACATTTTCACAATGCCGTCCACATTTCATGGAACCATCATTGGCAATCATGATTTGGAAATTATTGATGACATGGATGTAGCACTGAGTTTCTTGGGCAATGTGGCAATGAATAAAATTATGGGTGATACCACTATCAACCAGAATGATGACCTTTCGATGCTTGATGTCATCGATTAGCTTGAGGGGTTGGGGAGCGGAGAAGCCAGTGAGAGCATTGAGGGAAATGACCGGTTCTACTTTCGGAGGGTCTGAGGTAGGGGTTATGTCAGTGGATTTAGGTGATTTAGACATAGAGGGAGTTTCTTCATCTTCTTCCGAAATCTCCTTGGAGATGGCCATAAAAAGATTTTGTTCTTTTCACTTGTGGACCAGAAAATATTTGTCATCACAGTTATAAAAAAGGCCTTTGAGTTGGCGTTCAACCATTTTATCCTGGGTCAATTTTTGGATCTTTAGTGGAGCAGAGGGAGTAGTGGGATTTACTGCTTTAGGGCAAGGGATGAAGGAGGGTTTGTGGTTTTGAGAAGATACAACCTGTT
>ML790203.1:94484-108971 GCA_009831015.1 Picea engelmannii
GTGTGAGACGGGGGGGGAGAGAGAAAGAAAGAGAGGGGGGATGGAAAAGGATAGGGTTGTGATGCAGGAGCGTCACCAACTCATCAAGCGAGCCAACACGAAAGTGGAAGACAGCTGGACATGCCAGCACAAATTTTGAAACACCTTGAAACTGTTGCACAGACATTAATGTGAAAATTTAATGAGGTGCACTTGTACATTGTAAATGGACCTTGAGCGGATAGCTCTTGTCTTTAGTAGATAGACGAAATTTAATATAGTTAATGCTAGTAGATAGGATTTTAATTCATAAATTAGATAGTTTTAGAGAGCAGGAGGGAAATGGATATAGACACCCTCATTGTATCATTGTAACATTAGCCTGAGCATAGAATAGAAGAAGAAGAGCAAGAACAAGCAGAGAGTTGTATAGAGAACACCCATGTACTGATATTTGAATTAATAGAAGAAGATTGGTTCAAATTCATGGTTTTGTGTTTAATTCTCTGTGTGTTGATGTTGATATGCTCATGAATGTTTGATTCCTGTTATACATTTTCTTTTATATGTTGTGTATATGAGTTCATGGTTGAATTGAAGTCTGAAGGGGTGAAGGAATGAGTTTCAATTGTTTCTCTATTTGAGCCAGAGGATTCCTGCAAGGAGTGTAGTCGAATTGTCCGTAAGGAGTGCGTTGACAGAGGGTTCAAATAGGGATAACTTTGATTCTCGTTCACCCAGAAGTGAATTGGGTTATAGAAGCCAGGCAAGGAGTGCGCAGGCCAGGTAAAATACTCAGGGTTGCGACCCTGAGTAAAGCTTTGAAGGACTGTTGCTACAGGCATGCGCAGAGTCAAAGAGACTTCAACACTTAGCCGTGATTGAAGGTTTGCCACAAGGAGTGTGAGCAAGGAGTTTCCTTTTGAGAACTTAAAGAAGTGGGAAAAGATTAGGAAGGGTAGACCTTTGAGTTTGTTGAAAGACAGTGCAGTGATTTTGTACCTTGTAGGTTGGCAAGAAGTGTTGCAGGTTTGAGAGACGTCGAACAAGTTCCATGGAGAGGGATACTTAGTCGTTCCGCAAGTTTCATTGGAAGAAATAGACGGTCGAAATTCTCCAAGGAGGTTTTGCGACATCCCATGGGTCGTCAGATCTCACGGAGGTGCAGGGGAAGATATCACCGGTATTCCTAGGATATATAAAGCTTAGGAGGGGTAGAACCATTGATACGAGCCACAAGGACCGTTGGATCTACATGAATATCGTGTATCGGGGTTTCGTTGATTGAAACTCCAACCCATTGCCAAAGGAATTGCAAAATTGCGAAACACGATATCCCGACAGATCAGAACCGTCCATTGTTTGGGACATGTGTCAGAAGATTCAAAGAAGTTGGAGTTCAGCATCTCGGAGGTCTTAAGGACAGGATACTCTAGTATCTTGAAAGCGCGAACCGCGATATCCCGACGGGGAAGATAAGTGTGGGACCACAGGAGTTGGTGGAGGACAGGTGGCACATCGTATTGAGGTTTGGGATAAGTAAAGTCCTAAAACATTTGACATTAGGATTTGCGATCCCGCGAAGTTCGATATCCCGACGAGGTGACAGGATCGTTGAATAGTCAACCCGTGTGCGCATTAGAGTCTCAGTGCATCAGTCGTCGGGTCTCGGGGATTTCGAGAGCCCAGTGTCCAACCTTTGACATCGTGAAGTCAAGAAGTCTGATTCCCCGATAAGGGAAGAGAGGGGATCGCACGGAGAATTCTGTGGGTGCATATTTCTCGTAAGGGAAATAGAAGGGCGTTTAAGTTCTTCGGGCCGTGAGAAGAAGAAGATCCTATGAGAAGACGTGCATAGAGGAGCATGACTGTATCAGAGTGGTATCAGAGCTAAGACAGATTGTTCTTTTCTTTATGTAGCAGAGAAGAGGAGAATTCTCCATGCCTCCAAGGAGAGACAGACAATCACCCGATCCAAAGGAAAGGGAAATTCCACGACGAAGAAGCAGGAAGATGGCAGATCCAACCATAGAAATAAAAATGCGTGATCTCCGAGCAAGACTTGAAGACATGGAGACAGTGCAAAGATGCACTTCCAGTGCAGGGGATCTTAGCGATTGCGACAGCGAAGTTGAAGCTGAACGAGAAGAGGAAGTTGCAGCCGAGGATGCAGTGAATGAACGTCTAATCAAATCTATTGCAAGGATGGGTGCAAAGGCAAAGATGGACATTCCAATCTATGAGGAAAATATGGATGCAGAAGAGATTCTAGATTGGATTAGAGCTTTTGACACTTACTTTGACTATGAATATGTCGAAGAGGATAAGAAAGTCAAGCATGCTATCACACACTTAAAGGGAGACGCCGCATTATGGTGGAACGAGCTACAAGCAGATAGACACTACAAAGGTAAGCATAAAATTAAAAGTTGGGATCAAATGATTTCAAAGATGAAGCTAAAGTTCATCCCAAGAGATTATCAAATCACTCTGTTCAGAAGGATGCAAAACCTAAGACAGAAGTTGATGACAGTTAAAGAATACACGGAGGAATTCTATCGAATGAACATTAGAGCAGGTCATCGAGAGAGCGATGATGAGAAAGTTTCCAGGTATATGAATGGCTTGAGATACGATATACATGATGAGATGAGCATGGTAACCATCAGAACTATGGAGGATGCTTATCAGATGGCTTTGAAAGCTGAAGAGAAGCTAAGCCGTAAGTAAGGTCAGTGAGGGCGAGGTAGGAGTCATCCAAGAGGCAAGGCAGTTGCCCAGAAAAGAAACCATAAGCCCAAGAACGACTGGAAAAATACTTAGACTCGTACCGAGAGAGGTGGAAGTTCACAATGAGGGAAACATGCTGAGAAAAGAGAACATAATACTGAGCAGAAAGGAGGGTATGCCGATAATAACATGTTTCCTCATAATAGAGGTAGAGGAAGAGGAAGAGGTGGAGTAATCACTTGCTTCATGTGTGGAAAAAATGGGCACAAGTCATTCGAGTGTCCAGAGAAAAAGAAGGATGGAGGAGAAGCTCATATTGTTGAGGCACAACGGCGAGACGTGGAAGCTGAAGATGCTGAGGGAGGAAGGTCACTGATGATGTGTAAAGTTCTCTTAACACCCGAGAAGGAGGTGGAGGACTCAGCTCAAAAGACCAGACTTTTCAGAACAACTTGCAAGACCAAGGATAGGGTATGCAAGGTTATCGTGGATAGCGGTAGCATAGATAATCTCGTTTCAACCGAGATGGTGGAAAAACTGGAGCTGGAGACAACTGATCACCCGAGTCCATACAAGGTTTCATGGCTACAAAAGGGACACCAGGTAACTGTTACTAAACAATGCTTGGTTGAATTTAAGATAGGAGGGTACAATGATAAGATTTTGTGTGATTTCATTCCTATGGATGTTTGTCATCTATTGCTGGGTAGACCATGGCAATATGACAGAAATGTGGTTCATGACGGGAGAATGAACACATATACTTTAGAGAAGAATGGGAGGACACACATGTTGCTTCCAATAAAAGATAAGGAGGTGAATCCGGAGGCAAGCAACACAGTACTTCTCATGAGTGGGAAGGAACTTCTTATGGAGATGAAGAAGAAAGAAGATCCACAATTCTTTGTGGTCAGGAAACCAAGAATTTTTCTGACTAGCACAAGAGTGGATGATCTACCATAGGAGATTCAGGAACTACTGGAAGAGTTCGTTGATATCATGGTGGAAAAATTACCTTGTTCATTGCCACTGATGAGGAGTGTGAGTCATCATATAGACCTCATACCAAGAGCTAGTTTTCCAAATAAAGTCGTGTACAGGTTGACGCCGCAGGAAAATGAAGAGGTTAAGAAGCAGGTCCAGGAGCTGCTAGACAAAGGATTGGTCAGGGAAAGTTTGAGCCCATGTGTCGTTCCAACGGTACTCAGTCCAAAAAAAGATGGATGTTGGAGAATGTGTACTGACTCAAGAGCCATCAATAATATAACCATCAGGTATAGGTTTCCATTGCCGCGGATGGACGATTTAATGGACTGCTTGAGCAAAGCCAAGTATTTTTCAAATGTTGATTTGAAAAGCGGATATCACCAGATTCACATGAGGGAAGGCGATGAGTGGAAGACGACCTTCAAAACCAATGAAGGGTTGTATGAATGGCTAGTCATGCCGTTTGGCTTGACAAATGCACCAAGTACCTTTATGAGGTTGATGAATGAAGTCCTGAGGGAGTTCATCGGGAAATTTTTCATCGTATATTTGGATGATATATTAATTTTCAGCAAGACGAAGGTTGAACATCTGAAGCATTTGGCTATTGTGATGAAGAAGCTATAGTAGGAGAAGTTGTTGATAAACATGAAGAAATCCTCATTTATGAAAACAGAGCTCATTTACTTGGGTTTTGTTATTTCGGTGAATGAGTTGATGATGGATCCAGATAAGGTAGAAGTGATAAAGAATTGGCCATCACCGAGAAATGTATTCGAGGTGAGAAGTTTTCATGCTAGTTTCTACCGGAAGTTCATTAGAAATTTCAGTGGGATTAGCGCAACAATGATGGATACAATCAAGAAAAGACATAAATATTTTCACTGGACTGATGAGGCTGAGAAAAGTTTCAAACTATTGAAACGGAAGATCATGGAACAACCGGTTCTGGTGTTGCTGGATTTTCAGAAAACATTCCAGGTGAAATGTGATGCGAGTGGGTTTTCCATAGGAACGAACTTGAGTCAGGAGGACAGACCAATTGCATATTTCAGCGAGAAGCTGAATGAAGCAAAATTGAAATACTCCACGTATGATAAGGAGTTTTATGCTATCATACAAGCATTGAAAAAGTGGAGGCATTACTTGATCCCGAAAGAATTTGTTTTGTATAGTGATAACCACGCATTACAATTTGTGACTCAATAGGAAAGGTTGAATCAGAGGTATGTTAAGTGGGTCAAATACATGTAGAATTTCACTTTTGTAATTAAGCATATTTCGGGTACTGCTAACAAAGTTGTTGATGCTTTGAGCAGGAAATGTTTGTTGTTGCAAGAGTTCAAAGTCAAAACATTGGGTTTTGATGATCTTAGGGACATGTACAGACATGATCCGGACTTTAAGGAAGTGTATGAAGCAGCTGAGAATCCAGTTCTCAGAGACAGAAGCCAGTGGATAGAGTATGTGATCCAGAAAGGGTTGTTGTTTAAGGGCAATCAATTGTGTATTCCAAATTGCTCAATGAGGGAGAATCTGCTGAAGGAGAAACATAGCAGAGGATTGGCCAAACATTTCAATCATGATAAGACATTCACGAAGCTGAGCGAGTCATACTTTTGGCCAGGGATGTGGTCAGAAGTCAAGCGGTTTGTAGACAGATGCAGAATTTGCCAGCATTCCAAGGGAAGAAAGTAGAATGCAGGATTTTATCAACCATTGCCCATACCAGAAAGGCCGTGGGATGAAATCAACATGGATTTTGTATTGGGATTGCCAAGGATGCAAAGAGGATTTGATTCAGTCTTTGTGGTAGTGGATAGGTTTTCCAAGATGGCACACTTCATCCCATGTCAGAAGACCAGTGATGTGACTCACATCGCAAATTTGTTTTTCAAAGAGGTCGTTCGACTTCACGGGTTACCCAAGAGTATAGTTTCGTACATAGATACAAAGTTCGTGGGACATTTCTGGAAGACTTTTTGGAAGAAGCTGGGGACTAACTTGATGTTTAGTTCTGCTTATCATCCTTATATGGATGGACAAACAGAAGTGGTGAACAAAAGTCTAGGAGACTTGCTGAGAAGCTTGGTGACAGAGCACCACAGCCAGTGGGACAACATATTACCATAGACAGAGTTCGCATACAATGATTCGGTGAATAGGAGCACAGGCCGAATTCCATTTCATATTGTGTATGGCACACAACCGAGGGGAGTTTCTGAATTGAGAGATTTGGAACAGACTGCTACTAGGAGCGCAAGTGCCGAAGGATTCGCAGAGGTGATGAAAGAACTTCACGGCTAGTTGAAGCAGCGACTGCTAAACTCAAGTTGTGAATATAAGCACAGAGCTGACCAGTGGAAGAGACAACTTCAGTTTGAGGTTGGTGAATTAGTTCTAGCACATTTGAGGAAAGAGAGGTTCCCGAGGGGAACATACCATAAATTGAAAATGAAGAAAATCGAGCCATGTAAGGTCTTGAAGAAATTGGGGGAAAATGCTTATGAGATCGAGCTACCCGATGGGATCGGAATATCTCTGATATTCAATATCTCAAACTTATACCCATACAGAGATGGAGAAGCAAAGACTGGAACTGAGCAGCCAGTGATCCAGTGGATGAAGCATATGCCAGTTGCAGAGAAGCCGCAAATGGAATGCATACTGGACAAGAGAGTGGGTAAGAAGACCAGGAGGAAAGAATACTATGAGTATCTTGTCAAATGGAAAGGCCATCCAGTGGAAGATTCCAGCTGGGAGGACGAAGCAGAGATTCTGAAGCATGGATATACTGTGCAGGAGCTCATGGACAGGAGCCCATGAAATTTTTCAGGTGAGGGAGTATGATGCAGGAGCATCAACAACTCATCAAGCGAGCCAGCATGGAAGTGGAAGATAGCTGGATAGGCTAGCACAAATTTTGAAACACCTTGAAACTGTTGTGCGGACATTAATGTGAAAATTTAATGAGGCACACTTGTACATTGTAAATGGACCTTGAGCGGATAGCTCTCATCTTTAGTAGATAGATGGCAATTAATATAGTTAATGCTAGTAGATAGGATTTTAATTCATAGATTAGATAGTTTTAGAGAGCAGGAGGGAAACGGATATAGACACCCTCATTGTATCATTGTAACATTATCCTGAGCATAGAACAGAAGAAGAAGAGCAAGAGAAAGTAGAGAGTTGTATAGAGAACACCCATGCACTAATATTTGAATTAATAGAATAAGATTGGTTCAAATTCATGGCTTTGTGTTTAATTCTCTGTGTGTTGATGTTGATATGCTCATGAATGTTTGATTCCCGTTATACATTTTCTTTTATATGCTGTGTATATGAGTTCGTGGTTTAATTGAAGTCTGAAGGGGTGAAGGAATGAGTTTCAATTGTTTCTCTATTTGAACCAGAGGATTCTTGCAAGGAGTGCAGTCGAATTGTCCGCAAGGAGTGCATTGATAGAGGGTTCAAATAGGGATAACTTTGATTCTCGTTCACCCAGAAGTGAATTGGGTTACAGGAGCCATGCAAGGAGTGCGTAGGCTGGGTAAAAGACTCAGGGTTGTGAACCTGAGTAAAGATTTGAAGGACTGCTGCTGCAGGTGTGCACAGAGGCGAAGAGACTTCAACACTTAGCCGTGATTGAAGGTTTTCCGCAAGGAGTGCGAGCAAGGAGTTTCCTTTTGAGAACTTAAAGAAGTGGGAAAAGATCAGGAAGGGTAGACCTTTGATTTTGTCGAAAGACAGTGCAGTGAGTTTGTGCCTTGCAGGTTGGCAAGAAGTGTCGTAGGTTTGAGAGCCGGCGAATAAGTTCCGTGGAGAGGGACACTTAGTCATTCTGTGAGTTTCATTGGAAGAAATAGATGGTCGAAATTCTCCAAGGAGGTTTTGCGACATCCCATGGGTCGTCAGATCTCATGGAGGTGCAGGGGAAGATATCACCGATATTCCCCGGAGATATAAATCTCAGGAGGGGTAGAACCATTGATACGAGCCACAAGGGCCGTTGGATCTACACAAATATCGTGTATCGGGGTTTCGTTGATTGAAACTCCAACCCATTGCCAAAGAAATTGCGAAATCGCAAAACATGATATCCCGACAGATCAAAATTATCCATCGTTTGGCACGCGTGTCAGAAGATTCAAAGAAGTTGGAGTTCGGCATCTCGGAGGTCTTAAGGATAGGATACTCCAGCAGCTTGAAAGCATGAACCGCGATATCCCGACGGGGAAGAGCAGTGTGGGACCACAGGAGTTGGTGGAGGACAGGTGGCACACCGTATCGGGGTTTGGGATAAGAAAAGTCCTAAAAAATTTGACATTAGGATTCGCGATCCCACGAAGTTTGATATCCTGAAGAGGTGGCAGGACCGTTGAATAGTCAACCCATGTGCGCATCAGAGTCTCGACGCATTAGCCATCGGGTCTCGGGGATTTCGGGAGCCCAGTGTCCGACCTTTGACATCGCGAAGTCGTGAAGTCTGATTCCCTAATAAGGGAAGAGAGGGGATCGCAAAGAGAATTATGTGGGTGCAGATTTCCCGTAAGGGAAATAGAAGGGCGTTTAAGTTCTCCGAGTCGTGAGAAGAAGAAGATCCTATGAGTGGATGTGCATAGAGGAGCGCGACTGCGTCAGGTTGAGAGAGAGTAAGACTGATTGTGAGAGGAAAGATAGTGAGAGGGAGTGGGGGAGAGAGAGGGAGGGAGGGAGGAGGAGGTGGAGAGAGAGTGAGATTGATTGTGAGAGGAAGGGGGCAGATAGTGGCAAGGGGGATAGAGAGATATAAATAGCTTAATGGGGGATAGAAAGTGCATGTGAGAGAATGTGGGAGGAAGAGAGAGGTATAAAAATAAAGGAGGTAGAGAGTGAGTGAGTGATACTATGGGGGGTCTATGTCATGGTCTATGTCAATATCTAGGTCAACATATAACTCTAGATCTAGCTCTATGTCGCAGTCTAGGTCATGGGGGGAGATAGTGAGAGTGAGAATGTCAAAGGAAGAGAGGAGAAAGACGGGGGGTTTAGGGCTAGGGGGGTCTAGGTGATGGTCAAGGAATAGTTCATGGTCTAGTTCATGGTCATGTTCATATAAGTACTAGTATAAGTAAGATTCCATTGGAAGAAGAACTAAAACTTAACACTCACCTTACAGGTAAGGCTACATTTATTTGTTGCATTGGTATCCTTTATTTGTTGTGAGATAGGCCTCACACTTAGATTGAAATAGATAGAGTGAGAGTGACACTAATAACAAGGAGAGATAGAGTGGGACTGAGTGTGAGGGGAAGGGGCGAGATAGAGGGAAGGTTGGGATAGAGAGATATAAAGAGACAAATGGGGGGAGATTATAGGAGAGAGGGGGAGGAGGATATAGTGAGAGTGAGACTAACAATAAAAAGAGAGGGAAAGAGGTGGTATATTTAGGAGATAAATATATGAGAGATAATTGGAGGGACGGGGAGAGTTAGAGGGAGGAGGCGGGTAGGGAGAGAATGTGTGAGTGTGCGAGGGGGGAAGAGAAAGAATTTACAAAGGGGGGTTGGAAAAGGAGTGTGTGAGTGTGTGAGAGGGAGGAAGAGGGATACAAAGAGAGTGGTTAGAGATAGAGTGAGAGGAAGTGGGGAGGGGTGGATGTATGAGAGAGATAGAGCACAGAGATAGTGTGAGGGAGGGGGAGAGAGAGAGGGAAGAAGAAAGGCATGGAGAAAGAGTGATATTGATTGTGAGAGGAAGGGGGGAGATAGAGGGAAGGGAGGGTAGAGATATATAAAGAAATAAATGGGGGGAGGGTAGAAGAGAGAGAAAAAGAGGTGGTAAATGTAGGAGAGAAGGAGAGGAGAGATAGTGGGATGGAGGGGTNAAGGGGGGTAGAGAGATATAAATAACTTAATGGGGGATAGAAGGTGTGTGTGCGAGAATGTGGGAGGAAGAGAGAGGTAGAAAAAGAGGGGAGGTAGAGAGTGAGAGAGTGAGAGTATGGGGGATCTATGTCATGGTCTATGTAAATATCTAGGTCAACATCTAACTCTAGATCTAGATCTATGTCATGGTCTAGTTCATGGGGGAGATAGTGAGAGTGAGAGAGTCAGAGGAAGAGTGGAAAAAGAGGGGGCTATAGAGCTAGGGGGGTCTAGGTGATGGTCTAGGTCTAATTCATGGTCTAGTCCATGGTCATGTTCATATAAGTACTCATATAATTAAGAGGGAAAGGATGGAGGTAGAGAGAGGTAGACAAAGAATGGAGGTAGAGAGTGAGTGTGTTAAAGTGTGGGAGGAAGAGAGTGGAAGACATAGAGGGGGGATAGAAAATGTGTATGTGAGAGTGTGGGAGGGAGACAAAGGAAGACATAGAGGGGGGATAAAATTGTTTGTGCGAGAGTGTGGGAGGGAGAGAGAGGAATACAAAGAGGGAGGAAGAGAGTGAGTGTGTTAGTGTGTGGGAGGGAGAGAGAGGAAGACATATAGGGGGGCTAGAAAGCACATGTGGAAGGGACAGAGAGGAAATAAAGAGGGGCTAGAGAGAGAGGTAAATGTAGGAGAGAGGGGTATATGTAGGAGAGATAGTGAAATTGGGGGGAGAGAGAGAGTGTGTGAGAGTGTGAGATGGGTAGAGAGCCAGAAAAAAAGGAGCATGCTGATGCAGTCCCCGACCCTCGGGATGAGATCCACATAGGATCATTCTAAATTCTCCTTGAGCCGAAGCGACTCTCTCGGATCCCTACTGGAACCTTACTTGAATTTTATCCACGGGTCCTTCGAAGACCCCAACTATGCGCACAAGCACTAGGCGCGAGATTCACTTCCTCCAACAACCACAATCGGCCTTTAATGCAAGCATCCTTCATGACTCACGATCTCGTGAGTTCGTGAGTCAAAGACCCTCGACTCTTCTTTTGCAAACCTGCGATACCTGAGATGATGAAATGGGTATGGCTCCCTCCCTGTTAGTACCTCTTCGAGCGACCACTAGCTAGGGATAACTATAGGCACCCCTCGCAACTCTCAACTTTGCGAGTTGGAGTGTCAAGTCCTCCTGCTCCTATTTTGTGAATCCGTGACTCGCAATAAGTCAATGATGGATTGAAACCTTCCAACAAGATGTGGTCACCACCTGTCACCACTTCCACCTTTCTCCGAGAGATTTGTTGTCATGCCACTTGTCAACCACGCGGTCCCCACTTATGGATTTTCCATGTGTTTGCAGGAGCCCTTGGAGCTCGACACTTCGTGACTTCTGTAGTCAAAAAGAAATTACCACAACTAGTAAACCCATGATACAAGATAACCCATGAAGGTTCTGATCCAACGACTCTCCAACGGCTTAGATCTCATGGTCTGGATCTCCTCCTCTGCTCCTCGCAACTCGAGACTTCGCGAAACCAATGGATTTGGTCCAGCCCTCCAAACTTATGAATCCCTGAATTCACGATATGATCCAATGTTTATGCAAAACATGATCAATGGTTCACGCTGATCCTAGATCCTAAGGTGTTGGTTTCATCTACCTCTAACCACCTTGTAGCTCCCTTTGATCCTACGGTCCTCGCAACTTCATGAATTCTCCACAGAGAATTTTGATCGTCCACCTCCACTTCTCAAGGACTTCTGGCCAATAACTTGGCACCTCCTTCTGCAATTACGAGGTTTAAACCTTGCACACCTTTTCTAGATCCGACGACTCACGAAAAATTGACACTTCTCCCTGAAGTGTCTCCACTGTCCGTCTCAGCTACTCTCCTGTGCAACTTCCAGAGATTAAACTCCGTGTGCCTTCCTCCGGATCTGATGGATGTCGGTCCTCAGTGCTCGATCTGACTACCTAGATATCTTTCTCTTCCTTGTGCACTTCCTTGCATGCGTCTATACGTAGACTCCAATGGTCCATATCTCACCTCTCCAGCTGATCTAATGGAGGCTATAGATCCCCCTTTGAGAAAGAGCTTCTTCCTTACCCTTGGAATATTTTTAAAGTTTCAAAGGCCTTAACCTTTGCTTCCTGCTGCAAAGCCTAAAATCTTGGCTCCTGCCTGTATTCTAAGAAGCGTTCCTCCTCCTGAGTTTCTCAAACTCCGAACCCTCCAAAGGGGTTTTCTTGACCTCTGCACTCCGTGCAGGGTCCTTGCACGCAATTGTGCTATCTCTTTTGAGCTTTATTTACCCAAGCCTCTAGGGGACTCACCCTTCTGTATCCTCAAAGGGAAGTCTGGTGTCCCCCTGATGGCCTTCTACTCAAGCCCTCCTTGTTGAGCTTAACAGAGTATTCAGTAACTCTGTAAGTGTCTCTCTTTGACACTTATCTTATCTCATAACTCGAAAGGGAGTTCTTCTTGGTGCACTCCTTGCACTCGCTTGATGCCCTCCTGACAGAGCTTCCAAAGAACCCTCAGGGATTCTGTTATCTCTGTGCCTTCCTCTACAAAGTATTACCTCCAAGGTGTGAAACAACCTTGAGGCTTCCTCTTTGAGTTAATGACTTCAACTGGTGTGCCCTCCTGGCATGTCTTTGTCTGAAATTCCACAGAATTCAGAAGTGCACTACTTGCATTGGATTTCAAAGACCGCAGTACTCTGTCATGCACTCTTGCATGAAGCCACAAAGAACTCAAACCTGAAATCAAAGAACTCAACAGACAATGAATTCTGTTTGTAACCTGCAAATGAAAACTAACCCACATCTACAACATATCATCAACACATAAAGACATTCATTAACAAACACAGAATAACATGTAGGAAAATCTGCTCTTGTTTGTATTAATATGAATTACCTCTTTACAATGTGAGCTCAGACTGCAACAGAGTCTCGACTTCCTCTATTCTCCCTATATATTCTCTATATCTTCTCTATCTCACTAATCCTTCAGATAGAAAGGATATTTTTACAAAAGGGGGCTCCTCGAGCTCTTCCCTCCATCCTCACCAACTCTCATTAATTACAATGAATTACATTGAATGGGCCAGCTAATCCGAATTGGATCTAGATCCCCATCAACCTGTCAGTCATTAATGTGACACTAAATACAACATGCTTTAAGGCATGGCTTCGACTCTACTGGCCTTACAAACATTTAATACATTAATTTCAAATTTAAAATTTGAAAGTGAGAGGGTTGTGCCTCTCCTCTCCTATTGAATGCACACTTGATGTGGTGGTTGGCTGGCGCATAGCTAGGTTGGAGTGATGCTCTTGCATCATACTCCTTAGCTGCAAAAATCATGAGCTCTTTCTCATGAGCTTCCCAACATGGTTGTCAAAATCCCCCTGGATCCCAAACAGTTCTCTGGAGTTGTCCATCTGCTCCACTGCCTCACTGCTGTTGTTGCATCTGTTTCCCTACTGCTATGGTAGGTTCTTCTCTTCTCAACTCCTCTTTGCTTACTGCTTCTTGTGTTGACCTCGACATCAACCTCCTGATCTCCTCAATTATCTTTTCCAGTTGCTTCCATGGTTGGATCTCCTTTTGCAACCTAGTCCACTGCACTTCTTCCCTACAAATGGGTAGACCAACTAGATCTCCCATGCCATCTTCTTCCTCTGTGGCCTCAACTTGCCACCCTGCTGAAAAATTCAGCTCTGCATTCTTATCTCCTTGACTGAACTACTGTTCAGTCACCTTCTCTAACATACTTGCTTCTGCCCTTTCTCCTATTGTTTCATCTCCAACTTCCTCCAGTTTCTCTCCAGATTGGAATTCTCCTTCATCTTCTACTACATTACTTAGCACTGCAGTTATCATCTATTCAGCTCCCTAGCTGAAAATTCTAAGCGATTCCTTGGAATGCTCCTCTGTTATCATCTACATGACTGTCTCCTTATGACAGTCATCTACTAGATTTGGATGGTTCAACCAATCCTCTAGCATCTCCAACTCCATCTCCCATGGAGTGAGCATCTTATTTGCATGCTCTTCTTTTGCTGTAGCTTCTAGTGCTGTAGTTATCCCCTGTTCAGTCTCTTGACTGAAAATTTCAAGCATTTATGCTAAATTCTCTTCTTCCTCAGCTAGGTCAGGTTATGATGTTTGTCCCATTTCTTCTTCTTCCTTGACAGTCACTGTTGGATTTCCTTCTATTGCTGAACCCACAACATCTTCCATGGCCTCGTCTTGGCTACTTGGTAGGAATATTTGAATTCCTCCAATGATCAAGAGATTCCTCTGACCCTTCTCTATAATCTCTCCTCATTGATATGAAATATCCCCTGAGTTCATGAGACTTTCGATAGTCTTAATTGCTCTCCCTTGCCCACCTGGCAATATGGGATTTCCTCTCTTTCTCTGCCCACCTGGCAGTCTATGAGATCAGTCGATCCCATCTCAGTGCCCACCTGGAAACTTGAAAGTTCCTTGCTGCTCACCTAGCAGTCTTTGAGATTGTCCAATGATCCCATCTCATTTCCCTCTTGGAAATATGAACTTTCATCACCACCCTCCTGGTAGTATACGAGACCTTCACTTGGTCTCTTTCTATTGCCCACTTGGAAATTCAAAATTTCATCTCTGCCCACTTGGCTATTTATGAGATATCTGCCTGATCTCTTCTCTTCATCATCACTGAGATTTCTCCTAGCTTCTGTTTCATAGGCATGAACCATCACTTCTCTGGCCCTGAGGCTTTTCACATACCTCAACCATCCTTTCAATAGTCTTCGCTGCCTCCTAGCCAACAATTTCTTGACTGGCCACTTTCCTTTCCTCCTGAGGGGCCATTCATATACCCAATGCGGCTTTTTATCATGTTGCATCCACAATGTTGTAACACCCTGTTTCCCCCAGTTTGTAA
>ML790203.1:109080-130044 GCA_009831015.1 Picea engelmannii
ATATATTGCAGGACTGCTGAGAGGGGGATGTGTTGAAAAAGAGACCACGATGGCTAAAGAAAGGTGGTGGAATCCACCTGGAATGGTGGCATTAACTTCCACCGAAACCAATATCATATTTAGACTTCACTGGCCTAGAGAACCAAGAGCGGCTCGCTGGCCCCAAATTAAATAACTCGCCAGGTTGGTAGGTAAATGGCTCCTCATGAGTAATGAGGGATGGGGGTGAACCGCCCATTCATAGAGTCCTTAGACCTGACCATTTTGAGAAATATCATGCCACATGCAACCTCGCCAAAAAGAGGAAAAGGCAGGAAGAGTGTGCGATCGAGGGGCTAGACGCAAGGGAAAGAGAGAAAGGAGAACTCTAGAATAATACATAGTGAGTGATAACAGAGAAGGAGGAGAGTAACCTTCATTCTCGGTCACTAGAAAACAGAGACTTAGTCTCGCAGCATCGTGGTCCTAGCTCGAGGGTGGCTAGTGGTAAATCCATGGGGAGTCGCTGAGCCTACATTTGAGTGGAAACGAGCACCCCTCTCGGCAGTTGCAATCACATCTGGTGTTATTTCTGATAAGTGTTTTACATCTTGCATCTTGAAATGTATATTCTGATAGTTATGATCATAGTCTATGCAATTATAAATGGTTTCAATATAAGACTATCTGTGTGGTCTTTTGACCATAAATGGTGGTTGCATGCTTATAATGGAAAGACTATGTATGGCTTATGTTTTATAAATCGCTATATATATGTATACTGATCTAATTCAGACTTCAAGTCTATTCTCTGGAAATCTATACCCTTATCCGTCTTAGGTAATACCCTGGATAGATCTCCCCATAGAGACACCCTTCTTGAAAATCTTACCAAGAACATGAAAAAGGATTTGAAGGCACAAGTCTTAGTAATCCTACACAAGGAAGAATGGTCCTCTTAAAATCCTGATATTTCAGCATTTCAACACCTAGGGTATCCAAGTGTGATCCCTCTCGTACTCGCAATTCCTGAAACCCCAATTTGCGAGATCCTGAAATGGCAGGGCATGGATAAGTATCGATTGACAGACAAGATCCCATCAGAAGATCTGAGGTTAGTCACAACCATTAGATTGGAGGAAGAAACAAGGGCATTAAATGCCTTAACCCTTTTTCTTTTAGCTTCGAAAGTAGCAAAGAAATTTGGACTGTAGATTCCCAAGGTCGCTGAGAGTACCAGAACCATTCATTCATAAGGACACGTGGTTGTTAGTAAGCATTTCATTGTTTCGACACTTGCGGAACCAAAGAGAAAGAACCCTGGTCATCGCGAGTCACGAAATCTCGACAAATGAAACCCCGAAATAGTTTAAAGTGTGGATAAGTATCGATTGACAGATGAGATCCTGTCGGAAGGTCTAAGGTCAGTCATGACCGTTAGATTGGAGGAAGAAACGAGGGAATTAAATGCCTCAACCCTTTTCTTTTATCTTCATGAGTAGCGAAGAAATCAGGATCGTAGATCCCCAAGGTCTGTGGGAGTATCTGGACCATCCTTTTATAAGGGCATGTGGCGTTCGGTAAGTGTTTCGATGTTTCGACACTTGGGGAATCAACAGGAAATAACCCTGGTCATCACAAGTCACGAAATCCCAATAACCAAAACCTCGAAATAGTTTTAAGTGTGAGAAAGTCGGGATTTGAACGTGATCATTGGTCATCCTAAAAAGATCATAACGGTTGATCGTGGTTAAAGATCGCAGCCATACATCAGAGGGACACATGGCTGTCGGTCGACATTTCAGCATTTCTACACCCAGGAAACCAAAGGTCAAGAACCCTTGTCTTCGCAAGTCGCAAAATCCCAGTACCCAAAACCCCGATGTGCTCTGTGGAAAAAAGGAGGAGTCTCGAAAGGATCTAGATCATCCATCGGAGGAGATGCATGGTGAGTGATCAAATTTTCGAGAAAGATCCAAAATCCCGTGGACCGTTGGATCCAAATCCTCGAGGATCATTGATATCCTACATGAATCCCTATATCAAGATTCGGGGATTGGAGTGACAAGAGTTTTGGAGTTGTTGCATCGTGAACTCCTGGTTCACAAAACTCTGAAAATATTCGAACCGTTGGATCGAAGACATCGAGAGCCGTTGGATCTCATAGAAGAAATCGAGTATTGGGTTTCGGGGTTTGAAGAGTCGAAAGACTTGACTCTCTTGCATTTCAAACTCCCAATTTCCAAAATCCCGATACGGAAAGGACCATCAGATCAGGGGAGGCTTATAGCCATTGATATCCCTTTGGAGGGGAACTTTAGAGATTACGGAGTTTCGGGGATTTGAAAGGGAGACGAAGAGACATCGCATCACGATTCCCTGAATCACGAAAAGACGGTAAGTGCCTTGTCAAATTAGTGCGAGGTCATAGAATAGGGTAACATGGACAAGACCCAAGAAGGGAGCTTGTCACTTGCCAGCCCTTTCAGGGTTCAGCATTTTGGAATTTCAGGGTTTGCAGAGTCGAAAGACTCGACTCACTTATATCGTTGAGTCGTGAAATACGAAAAGGAACCTAGGTGTTTGGCCTGTGGTCATAACTAACGATCACATAGAGGTGAAAAAAGGGAAGAGCTAGCCTGTGCTAAGACCCATAGGAATTCAAGGATTCTGTCCTCGAGAAAAAGGTGAAAAATTTATTATGGCATAGTGGGTGCTTGGGCTCATGAACGAGTTGCGTGGAAGCTCCGTTCGAAACACTCCTAAATGGAGTGACCCCCTGTCTTAACTTTCCTAATCAAAAGACGAAGTTAAGAATGAAAAACCCCTATTGTGTGTGTACATGTGAAAATATGAATTATGTACTGGTTATAAATAAATATAAATATTGACTAACAACAAGTGTTTTTTTTTTTCTTTTGCACACAAGCAGAAGATCAACCATGGGAAATTATCAACGCATGGTATGGTGACTCACCATGAAATGGGAGAGGGCTCCCACAATAGAGACAAAGATTCTGACGAAAGGAGGGTAGTAGGGACCCCTCCAGATCTAGTCGAGACTGTGAGGAGTCTCATGGTCGAATTACAAAGCTGCAAGGTTGACAATGAAAGGATGATGAAAGAACAAGAAAAGAAAATAGAAATTAACGTAATTTTACTGCAAAGTTTATCCAATCTACAAAGACAAATGCAGCATGAAATTGAAACTCAGAAACATGGCCATATCAGTGGACACACTGAGAGGATAACCTCGAAAAAGGTCCACCCCAAAGTTAAAGGACAAGCGTCGGATGATTCCTCTGAGAAGGAATATGGCAATTCAGAGGGCTCTTCTAGCAACAAAACTAGTTCCTATTCCCGAAGGAAACAAAAGAAGCAAAAGTCTTCCAAAGGTCGTAAATTCAAAGAATTCAGAAAAGCCAAACCACCCTCCTTCAATGGTGAAATAAAGAAGGGAGAGGAAGAAAAGGCCCGACTGCTTGGACTAAAGAAGCATTTCAGAGTTCATGACTTCTCAGAAAATATAAAGGCTCAAGTGCCCACCTTCAACTTGAAGGGAAAGGCTTCCATTTGGTGGGAAGACCTTAAGAACGTGAAAGGGGTTCATGAAGAGGACCTGTCTTGGGAATGGTTTGAGAAATACTTCTGGAAGAAGTATCTGTCGGAAAAATATTTTGACAAAAAGACTAAAGAGTTTTATGAACTCAAATTGGGACAACTCACTATAGAAGAATATGTCAACAAATTCCTCAATTTGTTGAGGTATTTACCCTATATCAAGGCGGAAAAGGAAAAGGTGCAATGCTTCATCAGTGGACTACCTAAGGACTATCGGAATAAAATTGAATTTGATGAGCCAAAGACTCTAGAAGGCACTATTCAAAAGGCAACCTATTGTCATGAACAGTTTGGGCATCGGGCAGAACCTCACGAAGGATGGAAATAGAAGAATAGTTCAAGATTTCAGAAAAGGGGATTAAATCCCCAGGATTTAAGAACTATAAGAAGAACCCAAGAATGAGCTTCCCAGCCCAGAGTGTGTACCAACAGAATTTTTCCTCTTTGAGCGGAAATAAAACTTCTAGACCCATATCCATGAAGATTGATAACCTAAAGAGAGAACCTTTGAAATGTTGGGGTTGCGGGGAAGAACATCTATTGAGAGACTATCCACACTGACAATAGAATAGTCGGAGGATTTATAACATCCAGGAAACTACCACCATCAATGATGTGGTCGGGAGTGTGCCACAAATATATGCGGCCTTGGATAATAACCAAGCCGACCACCAAGCTTCAGTAGTGGAAATACAAGGTATGATTTCCAACCATCTAGTGTCTATTTTAATTGACCCTGGTTCAAATTTGAGTTATATAACTTTTAAAGTTGTTGATAAGTGTAAACTACAGCCATAAAAACATACCAAGCCATGGTTGGTACAGTTAGCCACTGACACCAAAAGAAGGGTAGCAGAGGTTATACCAACCTGCCAATTGATGTTGGGGAAATTTCCCACCCAAACAAACCTTAACTTATTACCCCTGGGATTGTATGATCTGTTGATTGGTATGGATTGGCTAGCTGCCCATAAAGCCAGATTGGACTGTTACCATAAAACCTTAGAATGTGTAAGTAAAGAAGGAAAAAGGATAACCCTTCAAGGGATCTGAAAACCTGTCTTGGTGAGACAAATACCAGCTCTGCAAATGAGA
Source organism: Picea engelmannii (assembly GCA_009831015.1). Taxonomy (NCBI): domain Eukaryota; kingdom Viridiplantae; phylum Streptophyta; class Pinopsida; order Pinales; family Pinaceae; genus Picea; species Picea engelmannii. Next base: position 113,776 of record ML790203.1, read on the forward strand.
AAGTATTGTCGAAAGGGATGTCCCCTATATGCAATTCAGGTGTTGAAAACAATCGAAGGTGACAAACCAAGCCCTGATGATCACCCTATCCTGAGAGAATACAGAGATGTGTTTCTGGAAGAGGTACCGGGTTTACCTCTGAGAAGGGACATTGACTTCTTGATAGAACTTGCACCAGGAGTAGTGCCAGTGTCTAGGACACCCTACCGGATGAGCACACTCGAGTTAGTTGAACCCAAGTTGCAATTAGAAGAAATGATGGATAAGGGATATATTTGGCCCAGAGTGTCTCCATGGGGAGCACCAATCCTATTCGTGAAAAAGAAGGACGATACCCTTAGACTGTGTATATATTATAGGCAACTCAATAAGGTAACCATAAAGAACAAGTACCCCTTGCCCAGGATCGATGACATGTTCGATCAATTCGGGGGTGCATCTATTTTCTCAAAGATTTATTTGAGGTTGGGATACCATCAAGTATGAATCAAGGGTGAAGACATCCATAAAAATGCTTTCCGAACGAGGTGTGGTCACTATGCGTTCATGGTAGTGCCATTTGGGTTGACCAATGCCCCTGCCATTTTTATGTGCTTGATGAACAATGCACTCAAGAAATTCCTAGACAAATTTGTTCTTGTTTTTATTGATGATATATTAATTTACTCCAAGAATAGAAAAGAGCATGAAGAGCATCTTGGACTTGTGTTGCAAGTGCTAAGAGAACATCAGCTCTATGCCAAATTCAACAAATGTGAATTCTTCCAGAAGCAAATACATTACTTAGGCCATGTTTTGTCCGAAGAAGGAGTAGCAGTAGACCTTGACAAAATCAGGTCTATCATGGAATGGCCTACCCCAAAGGATGTTTCGGATATCAGATCCTTTATGGGATTAGCAGGATACTATAGGAGATTTATAAAAGGATTCTCCAAGATTGGTTGTCCAATCACTGCCCTCCAGAAGAAGGGGACAAAATTCCTATGGACACAGAAATGTGAAGAAATATTTCAAACCCTGAAACATATACTAACCCATGCACCCATGTTTAAGATCTCCAATCCCGAAGCCGACTTCCTCGTGTGCAAAGATGCCTATAAGGAAGGGATCAGAGGAGTCCTTATGTAGGGAGGAAGTGTGATATGCTATGAGTCCAGAAAATTGAATGAGCACGAAGTCAACTATGTGACCCATGATCTAGAGCTGGCTACCATAGCGTATGCCTTGAAAATGTGGAGGCATTACCTCCTGGGAAGAAAATTTTTGCTTATGATAGATCACTGTGGATTGCGATATCTGTTTGATCAACCAAATCTCAATGCTAGACAAGCTAGGTGGATGTCCCTCCTTAACGAGTTTTATTTCAAGATCAAACACATTAAAGGAAAGGAAAATAGGGTGGTCGATGCCCTTAGAAGAAGTATGAAAACAATTCACCTGGCAGCAGTGAGCACCTGCAAGACGGATGTCAAATAAAGAGTTAGAAATGCACAAGAAATAGATCCATTTGTCCAGACTGTGATCATGTACCTACAACAAGAACCCGCCGGAGTAAAATATGAAGGCTACTAGATGAACAAAGGAGGTCTTCTCACTTACAGAAGAAGATTTTATATTCCAGATTGTGACGACTTGAAGAGGTTCATACTGGATGAACTACATAAAATACCCTATTTTGGTCATATAGGATACCAGAAGATGATCACGACCACCAAACAACAATTATATTGGCCTAGAATGAAGAAAGACATAGCTGAGTACTTGTCCAAATGCATAGAGTGCCAACAGGTTAAAGTAGAACACCGACACCTAGCAGGGTTATTGCAACCTTTGCCAATCCCAGAATGGAAATGGGAAACCGTCTCCATGAATTTCATCACTATATTACCAACATCGACCAAACAAAACGATGCCATTATGGTAGTGGTTGATAAATTGAGCATGTCTGCTCATTTCATCCCTATCAAATCAACTTGCAAAGAAATCGATATAGCCCAGGTATTCATGAAGGAGATATTCAGACTGCATGGTATGCCAAAAGAGATTGTGTCTGACAAAGACATGAAATTTACTTCTAACTTTTGGAAATCACTGATGGCTGGTTTAGAGACCAAATTGTTGTTTAGCACCGCCTATCACCCTCAAACTGATGGACAGATAGAAAGAGTGAACCAAATACTTGAAGACATGCTACGAATGTATATAATGCATCAACCCAAGAAGTGGGAAGACTACCTGCCACTGGTAGAATTTGCCTACAACAACGACTACCAAGCATCCTTAAAGATGAGTCCGTTTGAAGTCCTCTATGGTAGACCATGTAACACTCTAGTCAGCTGGAGTAATCCCATAAACATGATTTCTTTTGGACCTGACATGTTGAAAGAAATGGAACAACAAGTGACTCAGATAAAACAAAACCTGAAGGTCGCTCAGAACGGATAGAAAATTTATGTCGACCAAAAGAGAACTCTAAGAGAGTTCAAAGTGGGAGATCATGTATATCTCAGAGTTAGGCCCAGGAAGAGTTCTCTGAAAATGGGAGCTTGTGCCAAGTTGGCACCTTGGTATTGTGGACCCTTTGAAGTTCTATATAGAGTGGGACCTGTAGCCTATATGATAGCACTTATTCCCACAGTCAAAGCACATAATGTTTTCCATGTCTCATTATTGAAGAAATATGTATATGATGCTAACCATATAATTGATTGGTCTGTGATCTAGGTGGAACCGAAGGGAGAATTTCTACCAGAACATCAATGCATACTAGACAGAAAGGTAACCCCGCTCTGTAACCAAACCATTGCACAGGTCAAGGTGCAGTGGAAACATTTTGGCCCAGATGAGGCTACATGGGAAATGGAGGATGCCATGAAATGGGCATATCCAATTTTGTTTACATATGTACATGTATGTCAAGTTGATAGATAGAACATCGAGGATGATTTTCCTTTAAGGGGGAGGGAATTGTAACACCCTATTTCCCCCAGTCTATAAAAATAACTATACTGGCCAGGTATTGTGGCAAACTCAGAAATGTGAATGTGTGATGTGAATGGACCTTGTGAAAAGGTCGATGAATGCAAATAATATTATAAATATATATATTGCAGGACTACTGAGAGGGGGATGTACTGAAAAAGAGACCATGATGGCTGAAGAAAGGTTGTGGAAGGCACTTGGAATGGTGGCGTTAACTTCCACCGAAACCAATACCGTATTTGGACTTCACTGGCCCGGAGAATCAAGAGCGGCTCGTTGGCCCCAAATTAAATAACTCGCCAGGTTGGTAGGTAAATTGCTCCTCATGAGTAATGAGGGATAGGGGTGAACTACCCATACTTAGAGTCCTCATAGCTGACCACAACGAGGAATATCATGCCACAAGCAACCTCACCGAAAAGAGGAAAAGGTAGGAAGAGTGTGCGATCGAGGGGGCAGATGCAAGGGAAAGAGAGAAAGGAGAAATCTGGAATAATACAGAGTGAGTGATAGCAAAGAAGAAGGAGATTAAACTTTGTTCTTGGTCACTAAAACTTAGATACTCAGTCTCACAACATCGTGGTCCTAGCTTGGTGGTGGCTAGTGGTAAATCCATGGGGAGTCGCTGAGCCTACTGTTGGGTGGAAACAAGCACCCCTCTCAACAGTTGCAATCACATTTGGTGTTATTTCTAATAAGTGTTTTACATCTTGCATCTTGAAATGTATATTCTGACATTTATGATCATAGTCTATGCAATTATAAATGGTTTTAGTATAAGACTGTCTGTGTGGTGTTTTGATTAGAAATGGTGGTTGCATGCTTATAATGGAAAGACTACGTATGGATTATGTTTTATAAATCACTATATATATGTATACCGATCTAATTCAGACTTCAAGTATTTTCTCAAGAAATATATACCCTTATCTGTCTCAGGTAATACCCTGGATAGATCTCCCCATAGAGACACCCTTCTTGGAAAGCTTACCAGGAACCTGAAAAAGGATTTGAAGGCGCAAGTCTTAGTAATCCTTCATGAGGAAGAATGGTCCTCTTAAAATCTCGATATTTCGGCATTTCGACACCTAGGGTATCCAAATGCGAGCCCTCTCGTACTCACAAGTCCCAAAAACTCAATTTGTGAAATCCCTAAATGGCGGCATGTGGATAAGTATCAATTGACGGACGAGATCCCGTCGGAAGATATGAGTTCTGTCATGATCGTTAGATTGGAGGAAGAAACGAGGGTGTTAAATGCCTTAACCCTTTTCTTTTATCTTTGTAAGTAGCGAAGAAATCGGGATCATATATGCCCAAGGTTCGTGAGAGTACCAAAACCATTCATTCATAAGGACACGTGGCGGTCGGTAAGCGTTTCAGTGTTAAGGCACTCGGGGAACCAAAGGGAAAGAACACTGGTCATCGCAAGTCACAAAATCTCGAAAATTGAAACCCCAAAACAATTTAAAGTGTGGATAAGTATCGATTGATGGATGAGATCCTGTCGGAAGGTCTAATATCAGTCGTGACAGTTAGATTGGAGGAAGAAATGAGGGTGTTAAATGCCTCAACCCTTTTCTTTTATCTTAATGAGTAGCGAATAAATCGGGACCGTAGATCCCCAAGGTCCGTGGGAGTATCTGGAAAGTCCTTTTATAAGGGCACGTGGCAGTCGGTAAGCGTTTCAGCGTTTCAATACTCAGGGAATCAAAGGGCAAGAACCCTGGTCATCACGAGTCATGAAATCTTGATAACCGAAACCCCAATTTTTTTTTAACTGTGAATAAGTTTGAGAAAGCTGGGATTTGAACATGATCGTTGATCATCCTGAAAAGATCATAACAGTTGATCGTGGTTAAAGGTCACAGCCGTACATCAGAGGGACACATGGCTGTCGGTCGACATTTTATATTTTCGGCACCCAGGAAACCAAAGGGCAAGAACCCTTGTCTTTCACAAGTCGCAAAATCCCAGTACCCAAAACCCTGATGTGCTCTCTGGCAGAAAGGAGGATTCTCGAAAGGATCTAGATCGTCCATCGAAGGAGATGCATGGTGAGAAGTCAGAGTTATGGGAAAGCTCCGAAATCCCATGAATCGTTGGATCCAAATCCTCGAGGATCATTGATCTCCTACACGAATCCCCATATCGAGATTAGGGGAATGAAATGACAAGAGTTTTGAATTCGTTGTATCATGAACTCCCAGTTCATGAAACTCTAAAAATATCCAAACCATTGGATCCAAGACATTGAGAGTCGTTGGATCTCATACAAGAAATCGAGTATCGGGTTTCGAGGTTTGAAGAGTCGAAAGACTTGACTCTCTTGCATTTCGAACTCCTGATTTTTGAAATCCTGATATGGCTAGGACCATCGGATCAGGGGAGGATTATAGCCATTGATCTCCCTTTGGAGGGGAACTTTGGAGATCACGGAGTTTTAGGTATTTGAAAGGGACAGGAAGAGACATCGTATCGCAATTCCTTAAATCATGAAAAGCTGGTAAGTGCCTTGTCAATTTAGTGTGTGGTCATGGAACAGGGTCATGTGGACAAGACCCAAGCGGGGAGCTTGTCACTCGCTAGCCCTTTTGGGGTTCAACATTTCGGCATTACGGGGTTCGTAGAGTCAAAAGACTCGACTTGCTTATATCATTGTGTCGTGAAATGAAAAAAGGTGCCTAGTTGTTTGCCCTGTGTTCATAACCAATAATCACATGGAGGTGGAAAAAAGGAAGAGCTAGCCTACACTAAGCCCCGTAGGACTTCGAGGATTCTGTCCCTCGAGAAAAAGGCAAAAAAATTATTATGGCATAGTGGGTGCGTTACAAGTGCAATATCTTCCATTCTCTCCCTTATCTCAGCGAGTTCTTTGTCCATCTCTACTTTACTCATTTGTTGGTGGTCTCCTCTTCCACCATGCTCATGGCCTTCAGTAGCCATTTTCTTCCTCAATAACACGACTAGTCCTTCTGGCTCAGCCCACCTGGCTATCTACCATTTGTTGCACACCTTGCAACAATCATCACAGAGCTTCAACACTCTCTCTTCCTTTTCCTCTGGCTCCCTCTACTTACAATATACAAAAAAAATCAATCTATGATACCACTATGGTGGTGTGTATCAGAGTATTATTTTCCTTTCCTTCTCTGCCTCCCTCTGCCTATAGTCTATAGACAGATAGTGGATCTGATACCACTCTTGATGCAGTCCCCAACCCTCGAGCCGAGATCCGCATAGGATCGTTCTAAATTCTCCTTGAGTCGAAGTGACTCTCTTGGATCCCTATTGGAACCCTACTTGAATTCGATACATAGGTCCTTCAGAAACCCCACCTGTGCACGCAAGCACTAGGCATGAGATTCACTTCCTCCAGTAGCCATAACCAACCTTTAACGCAAGCATCCTTTATGACTCACAATCTCGCGGGTTCGTGAGTCGAAGACCCTCGAATCTTCTTTCTCAAACCTCCGATACCTGAGATGACGAAATGGGTATGGCTCCCTCCTTGTTAGTGCCTCTTCAAGTGACCACCATCTAGGGATAACTATAGGCACCCCTTGCAACTCGCAACTTTCCGAGTTGGAGTGTCGAGCCCTCCTGCTCCTCTTTTGTGAATTCGCAACTCGTGATAAGTTAATGATGGATTGACCCCTTCCAACAACATGTGGTGACCACCTGTCACCACTTCCACCTTTCTCCAGGTTCTTTTCTGTCATGCCACCTGTCAACCATGCGGTCTCCACTTATGGATTTTCCACGTGTTTGCACGAGCTCTCGGCGCTCGACACTTCGCGACTTCTGCAGTCGAAAAGAAATTACCACAACTCTAGAACCCACGATACATGATACCCCATGAAGGTTTTGATCCAATGACTCTCCAGTGGTTTGGATCTGACGGTTTGGATCTCCTCCTCTTCTCCTTGCAACTCGGGACTTTGCAAAACCAATGGATTTGGTCCGACCCTCCAAAATTACGAATCCCCGAATTCATGATATGATCCAAAACTTACACAAAGCATGATCAATGGTTCACGTTGATCCTGGATCCTAAGGTGTTGGGTTCATCCGCCTCTAACCACCTTGTATCTCCCTTTGATCCTACAGTCCTTGCGACTTCATGAATTCTCCACAGAGAATTTTGACCATCCGCCTCTACTTCTCAAGGAATTCTGGCCAATAACTTGGTGCCTCCTTTTGCAGTTACGAGGTTTAAACCTCGCGCACCTTTTATGGATCTGACGGCTCATGACAACTTGGCACTTCTCCCCAAAGTGTCTCCACCATCTGTCTCAGCTACTCTCTTGTGTGACTTCTAGAGATTAAACTTCGTGCACCTTCCTCCAGATCTGATGGATGTCGGTCCTCGGTGCTCGATCTGACAACCTAGATCTCTTTCTCTTCCTTGTGAGCTTCCCTGCGTGTGTTTGAACATAGACTCCGACAGTCCAGATATCACCTCTCCAACTAATCTAATGGTGGTTGTAGCTCCCCCTTTGAGCATGTGGTTCTTCCTTACCCTTAGAAGATTTTCAAAGTTTCAAAGGCCTTAACCTTTGCTTCCTGCTGCGAAGCCTGAAATCTTGGCTCCCACCTGTATTCTAAGAAGCATTCCTCCTCCTAAGTTTCTCAAAATCTGAACTCTCCAAAGGGGTTTTATTGACCTCTGCACTCCGTGCAGGGTCCTTTCACGCAATTGTTCTATCTCTTCTGAGATTTATTTACATGAGCCTCTAGGGGACTCGCCCTTCTGTATCCTCAAAGGGAAGTTTGGTGTCCTCTTGATGAACTTCTGCTCAAGCCCTCCTTGCTGAGCTTCAGAGAGTATTTAGTAACTCTGTAAGTGTCTCTCCTTGTCACTCCTCTTATCTTAGAAATCGAAAGGGAGTTCTTCTTGGTGCACTCCTTGCACTCGCTCGATGCCCTCCTGGCAGAGCTTCCACAAAACCCTTAGTGATTATGTTATCTCTATGCCTTCCCTTGCACAGTCTTACCTCCAAGGTGTTTAGCAACCTTGAGGATTCCTTTTTGAGTTAATGACTTCAACTGGTGCACCCTCTTGGCACGTCTTAATCTGAAATTTCATAGAATTCAGAAGTGCACTCCTTGCACTAGCTTTTAGAGACCGCAGTACTCTGTCATGCACTCTTGCCTGAAGCTACAAAGAACCAAAACCTGAAATCAATAAACTCAATAAAAAATGACTTCTGTCTGTAACCTACAAATGCAAACTAATCCACATCTACAACATATCATCAACACATAAAGACATTCATTAACAAACATAGAATAGCATGCAGGAAAAACTGCTCTTGTTTGTATTAATATGAAATTCCTCTTTACAATGTGAGCTCGGACTGCAACAGAGCCTTGACTTCCTCTACTCTCCCTATATCTTCTCTATATCTTCTCTATCTCACTAATCCTTCATATACAAAGGATATTTTTACAAAAGGGGGTGCCTCGAACTCTTCCCTCCATCCTCACCAACTCTCATTAATTACAATGAATTACATTGAATGGGCCATCTAATCCGAATTGGATCTAGATCCCCATCAACCTATCAATCATTAAGGTGACACTAACTACAACATGCTAGAAGGCATGGCTTCAGCTCTACCGGCCTTACAAACATTTAATACATTAATTTCAAATTTCAAATTTGAAAGTGAGAGGGTTGCGCCTCTCCTCTTCTATTGAGTGTGCACTTGATGTGCTGGTTGGTTGGTGCATAGCTGGATTGGAGTGATGCTCCTTCATCACATGCACACGTTCTTGTAGTGCGTGTGTTCTCCTAGAGAATGTGCGTGCTCATATATCACACGTACATTCCTAGAGCATGTGCACAATTATTTGAATTCGATTTTTTTTAGGCAGGATTGACAAGGTGTATGCTGACTTGGTTGGCTCAGACTTAGGTTCGGGATGACAAACCTAGTGGTTCGGTCTGCAAATTCATAAAAACCTCCATTTTTGTGAATACCCCTCTATATATCTATCTTTGACATTATGTTTCTATAGGATACACAATTTAGTTGTTGAAAAAATTATAGACATAGATCGAGTCGTCTATGCATATTTCAAATATATATATATTTTTAAAAATTATTATTGTTTACTATTTTTAATCTATTTTTGTCTTCACATGTTTCAAAACCCCATAATACATACCTTTTTTATTTCTACTATAACTGTTTCTCGACTTAACCATTATTCAAATGAGTTATATGTGGCAAAAGATGAGACCAATACCTACGATATAAAAAAAATATTTTTATCATTTTAAGACCCTTTTATCTTGCACGAACAAAGGACATGGTGATTTCAGGCATATGTTGATTTTGATAATTTTAAAACAATATAAAATTAATATTAAAAATTTCCAAAAAATACACATCATAAGAAAAATGGATTCTCTACAAGTATACAAGTTTTTGGAATGAAATTCCATCATTAAGACACTCAACACCTACACAAACAAAAACATATACCTTATATTTTGTTGGAAAAATAAGATACCACTTTTAGAAAAAATAAAATTTGACCAAGTTATTCACAATGTCTATGAATAAAATTTGTATATTCAGAAAACTAGTTCAACTAATATGTAATGAACAAATCAACAATCATACACATACATAGTACACCAGTGTTTTTACGTGGAAACCCAAAGTGGGAGAAAACCACATAGTTATTTTTCTTATATGTCTTGAAGAATTACATTCATTGGAAGCACCACATTCCTTTATTTTCCAGTTGCAACTAGAAGGAGGCTCCAACCCCTTAGTTTCTCAAGCTACAACCTGAGGGAAGCTACAACCCCTTATGTTCTCTGGCTACAACTGGAAGGTGGCTACAACCACCTGCCCTTGCCCTGTCCAACCTCCCTGACATATAAGTAGAATGATGGAACCAGTGTCACACTATCACATTGATATATACTGCTATAAACTTTTACCAATAAACCTTCACCAAACAACCTGTACGAATAACCTGAACCATGTATCAACCATGCATCAACCTATAATCAACTCGTACCATAAACAAGTGAATCAACCATGCACCAACCTATACCAAACAACCTATAATCAACTTGTACCATAAACAAGTGCATAAAACATGGACCAACCTATACCTCAACCTGTAAACCTTCCTTAACTTTAACAACAAGAGACTAGCATTTTCATCAAACCTTACTTTAGTCTCACATGATTAGTTTTGGATTAGTCAACAAACCTAGCTTAAAATAATCATAACTATTTACCTGTAATGAATAAATATTTGAAAATAGTACACAATGCTCTTCAGTGTGTTTTGTGAAATTCCTCCAGGTGTCACTACTTGGAACCTCTCAGAAAAGGAGTTATAGAAAAAATGACATACCTTGTTGAATTCTGGATTATTCTGGAGAGAGAACTTGTAGAGTGTTCCCCACATGGAAAATTTGTTGTATGGATATGAAAAGATTACACATAATAATATAGAATTTAATATAACCAACACATTTGGTCTTACTGAATTTGGATCTGTTATGAAGAAGTTATGAAGTTTTTACCCGAAACACCTATTTTAGACTAGTTTTAGGACTAGCCACAAACCCTTTCTATTTTCCACGGAGTGTAAATCCAAAAATACAACTACCCACAAGATGAAATTAGTATCGAAATACTTGGATATTTTTTTTCAATGGCCTCCCAATTTCATGGTCTAAATCATTCTAGAAAAAAATGTATTGCGAAAATGGTGAGATAACCTGTAAATAATATACCTTAGAAAACATCAGCAAAAGAATTTATCCTCCCTTGAATTTTGGCCTTCTTTACTTCACCTTCTGTTAAGCCCTAAATAATGGCTCATTACCCATTAATTGAGGCATATTATATTATTAATATTTTATTTATGTCATCTTTAGTCCATTAGTTGTAATTGTACATCCTAGTCTCCTATATATACCAAGGAGACATTTTCATTTGGAATCATCTTGTAATTGTACATTTATGTGGTCATAAGGAGGTGCCCCCCTTGAAGAGAATTATTATCTGAATTTCTCTCTTTTTAAAGGTTTTTAGTACTTATTCTAAGGTTTTTCTATGCTATATTGATATTTGGTTCTTAACATATGGTATCAGAGCTCAAGGTCTTGGGGTTTCTCTACTACATCTAAAACACCTTGGAATTTTCGCTATAACTTTTTTTATACAACATTTCAGAATGAACGTCTTGGAGTATATTTAGTATATGGATCAAGGTATATTGGGTTAACATTTCATCTCCTGAAGCCTTATAGTTTCAGAGATACATCCTGTGCAAGATAGGGTTCTGGAATCATCCTGAACTGAGTCATTGCAGAATTTTCTCTATAAAATGTTTTATTAAAGTTTCACACCCTCAAATACAAAATATATTCACATAAATTAACAAGGTATATTTGGTAAAAAATTCAGTGTCTAGGTCATCTTACATTTGTAGATACACCCTGTGGAAGATATGGTATCCATCTAGTCCTATTGACTAGTCTCAAGAAGGTGTTCCAGGTAAAACAATCATAACTTCTTTCTAGAGTATCCAAATTGAGTGAGACTAGTTGCATTGGATATTTGATAGTATTTAGTATATCTGGTATGAGTTTCAAAATTTTATATAAATTATTTTGTGCAGGGCATGCTATACAAGCGAGCTCTCCTGGAAAGGCCAAAAATCAACAAGTTTTGGGGAAGTTACCGTAAATTCCACTTGGCACATCCAATTTTGATTAGACCTATGGAATTGCAGAGAAGAAATATCAGAGAACAGAAAAAAAATGTTTCATACCCATAAGGGAAAAAATTTTGGAGATACAACAAAAGAAAGACTGTCTAGCAGAACCACCTCAAAATCAAGGTTCAAAAGTGATACTTGGCCAACATGCCACCCAAAAAGGGAACTTCTACACCAAATAAGCCTTTAGACAATCCTACATGGACTCTTGATGAAGGTGAATAAATGCATAGGAACATAAATGATTTACAAAAGAAGATAGTAACAAAATATGAACTACAAAAGATGATGGAGGGTTTAAAAGGGGAGATCATGGAAGGATTGAAAAATTTCCTAATAGAGAGGACACCTGAAAGTGAAAATGTATCCCACAAAATTCATGATGAAGACACAAGGAAGTTGAATCAAGAATGGAGAAACTCCAACTTTGGGTTGAAGACCAATTGCATTCCTAAGATCGATATGAGGAAGTTTGATGGCAAGGACCCAATCACATGGATACTTCAGATGGAGCAATTCTTTGATCTACATAATGTGCCACATACACAAAAGGTACAAATTGCTTATTTATATTTAGAACCCAATCAATTTGTATGGTATCGATGGATTTTTTCTCGCAAATCACTCGTCACTTGGACAATTTTCACGGAAGAAATGATATCACACTATGAGGATACAAGGAGCAATACCTTCTTTAGCCAATTGATAAATCTCAACCAAAAGGGTTCAGTTACAGATCACATTGAGAACTTCCAAATATTGAATATAAAGGTAACAGATATTCCATATGAGCGCTTGATTGATGTATTCATAGGAACTTTACAGGATAACATTCAACATGAGTTTCGCCTTTGGGAACCCAAATCATTGGAGAATGCATTTAGGGTGGCAAGAAATGTTGAAAGTAAAAATATGGCTATGGCTACTAGAATGACCAATCCTAACATATATATAGAGAATAGTTATCCTTCTTCTAAAACACCTCAACCTACAAGGTTGACACCTCAACAATTGGAGGAAATAAAAGCAAAAGGTTTATGCTTTAATTGTGACAGCAAGTATAGTAAGGGACATAAGTGTGGCGAGAAGAAATTATTCTACATAGATTGTGAAGAGGAAGATGAACACGAACAAGAACAAAAACCATCTCAAGATGAAAAAATAAAATTTCATCTAAAGAGTTGACTCCCACGATATCATGTACTTCATTGGATGGAATTATCACTCCTCAAACCCTCAAGATCGAAGGATATATAAAAAAGAAAAAGGTAATAGTCCAAATTGATTTTGGCAATACTCATAAATTAATTCGCTATAAATTATCCAAAGCTCTCAATTGCTTTGTATATCCATCGCCAGAGTTTCAAGTAATGATTTCATATGGAGGAACTATCATTTTCTAAGGAAAATGCAATAAGATCAATCTTACTATGGGGGAGTATGTAATGACTAGTCCAATGACTGCTATACCCATGGGTGGTGCTGATGTTGTACTAGGAATCCAATGGTTACAATCATTAGGAACGATGGCTTTTAATTTTCAAGAACTTTTCATGAAATTTTCATTGGAAGGAAAATAAATTGAGTTAAGAGGTATCACAAGGAAATCCAGTAAGATGATAAGCTCTAATGGCATGACAAAATTATTGAAAAGGGGACATCAAGGTGTTATTGCAAAACTATGCTGACTAGATGTTCAAACATCTAAGCCATCTATTCCTCTAGATCTTTAAGGGATCATTGATAAGCATTCCAAAGTATTTGAAGATATTCCCAAAGGTCTTCCACCCACTTGAAATCATGATCATGATATTCACCTAATTAATGGGAGTGTTCCTCCTAACATTATGCCATACAGATACTCTGATGCCCAGAAGAGTGAAATTCAACCCATGGTTGAAGAAATGTTAGAGGCTGGAATTATTAGACCTAGCCAAATTTCTTACTCTACACCAGTGGTAATGGTATTCAAGAAAGATGGCTCATGGCATATGTGTCCATATTATAGAGAGCTCAACAAGATCACTATTAAAGATAAGTTTCCAATTCCTGTCATTGATGAATTGTTAGATGAACTACATGGAGTAATCTATTTCACAAAGTTGGATCTTCATTCAGGGTATCACCGGATTAGAATGAAGGAAGAAGATATCCCAAAAACAACATTCTGAACTCATAAAGGCCATTATGATTTTTTGTCCATGCCTTTTGGCCTTACAAATGCACCTTCCACATTCCAAGGGTTGATGAATTCCATTTTCAAGCCCTTCCTTAAAAAAATTGTGTTAGTATTTTTTGATGATATACTAATCTATAAAAAGTATTGGGAGGATCATATGAGACATGTTGACAAGGTGCTACAACTACTAAAGGAGCAACAACTATATGCCAAACCATCCAAAATTTCTTTGAAGTGAACGAGGTAGAGTATTTGGGTCATATTGTATCTCATGAAGGTTTCAAGGTAGACCCTAACAATATTAAGGCCATGATGGACTGGATGATTCCCAAAACATTGAAGAATCTTAGAGTATTTTTGGGTTTGACAGGTTACTACTGCAAGTTTGTTCGACACTATGGAATAATAGCAACACCTTTAATGGAACTAACTAAGAAGGATGCATTTTCATGGACTCTATAGGCAACTAAAGATTTTGAACAACTTAAAGAGGTGATGTGCAAAGCTCCCGTCTTGACCACTCCAGACTTCACAAAAACCTTTATTGTGGAACGTGATGCCTCGGGAAATGGAATTGGTGCTATCCTAATGCAAGAAGGAAGGCCCCTGGCTTTTGAAATTCAACCACTCAAGGGAAAGGAATTACAAAAACCCATTTATGAGAAAGAAATGATGGCAATACTACATGCATTGAAGAAATGGCATCCTTACCTAATAAGTAGGCACTTCAAGGTTAAAACAGATCATGATAGTCTTAAATACTTCTTGGAACAAAGACTATCTTCAGAAGAACAACAAAAATGGGTAACCAAGATATTGGGTTATTATTTTGAAATCGTCTATAAAAAGGGGAAGAAAAATGTTGTGGCAGATGCACTCTAAAGAAAGGATGAATATGTTGAAGCCTTTCTCTGTCCTATCTCAATCATCTAACCCAATTGGATAATAGAAGAAAGTGATGAATGGAAGAATGAGGAAAAGTGTAGACTCTCATTCAAAGGTTGCAGCAAGATTCCAGTGCATCATATACATTTACATGGAAAAATGATTCACTATGGTACAAAGATTGCTTATTTTTATGTAAGAACTCCCAACTCAAAAAAAAGGTAGTATTGGAATTGCACACCTTTCCATTAGGAGGGCACTCAAGATTTTTGAAAACCTACAATAGGGTAAAGAAGGATTTTTTTTGGGATAGCCTTAAAATTGATGTTCAAAGGTTTGTGGCAGAATGTTTGGTTTTCCAACAAAATACGGTGGAAAAAATTAAGACCCCAGGTCTTTTACAATCATTAGCCATCCCAAGCCAGCGCTAGGAGGAGGTTTCCATGGATTTCATCATAGGGTTACCAAAGTCTGAAGGAAAGAGTGTGTACAAATGTCTGGAAGGCTACCTTCATTGCTTTGTCTCTGATAAACAAACACAATGGTTCAAATGGCTACCCTTGGTAGAATGGTGGTATAACACTTCCTTTCATACTATAACAAAAATGACACCATTTATGGCACTCTATGGATACCACTCTCCTTCCATCACTTCTTCTCTAAAAGAAAAATCTACGGTTCAAGTAGTGGAAAATCACATCGAGCATCAACAACAAGTTCTCCAAATATTAAAGAACAACCTAACCATGGCACAAAATTACATGAAACAACAAGAAGATCAACATCGTAGTGAAAGAAGTTTTGAAGTAGGAGATTGGGTTATTTTAATACTAAAACCATACAAACAGATGTCCCTCAATAAAGTCAAGAAGAATAATAAATTATCACCAAAGTACTATGGCCCTTATAAAGTGTTGCAAAATATTGGTACTATGGCATACAAATTGGATTTGCCTGCATCTTCACAAGTACACCCAATTTTCTATGTTTCATGCTTAAAGAAGGTTATAGGTGACAAGATCCTAGTTCAAACTATATTTCTAGAACTTGACGAGGAAGGAAAAATCATATTGTATCCTAAAGAAATCACTGACACAAGAATTCGCTAGCTGAGGAATAGATCCATTTCAGAGTATCTCATTAAATGGAGGAAACTAACAACTGAAGATTCCACTTGGGAAGATGAATCATTTATACATAAGCATCCAGAGTTACTCAAGCTGTTAAGAACCAAATATCAATATAGCATAGAAAATCCTCAGAAAAAGTACTCAATGCCTTGAAAAAGAGATAATTTCAGATAATAAGCCTCTTCGAAGTGGCAACCTCCTTTTACCCCACTTAAATGTTCAAGTACAAGATGATTCAAAATGGAAATGTCTCCTTGGTATATATAGGAGACTAGGAGGTATAATTACAACTAATGGCCTAAAGCCGACATAAATAAAATAACATTACTAATA
>ML790203.1:150486-168820 GCA_009831015.1 Picea engelmannii
TACATTTCTTTCATTAATAGAAATCGTGTATTACTGTATCTCTGTGTTTATGGTTGCATCTATGATATATTTCTGTTATATTACTGGATATATGCGATATCTCTGTGCATTTCTTTATTATATCTCCGCTCTCATTTCGTGCCTAAAATAATCCGGATCAGAAATCTGCATACTCCCCTAGGTGTGTCTCCTCCCTACAAGGAACTATACCCCTCTGAATCTCATCATACATATTGGCATGTCTCTATGAGATATTACTCATCACTGTATGCTCCAACATACTCATGTCATCTCTTGTAGACTCATGCCGCATTATAGATTCGGGGCGTGCTGTTGGATCAAACTCTACATGGTGGTCAACCACTCCCAAGACAGAAATGGAAGTGTCCCCCATCAACTGGTGATCCTATGCTAGATCATCAACATCCTCTATCAATGTGACTGAATGATACATCTGATTATCCACTAAGATAGATGAAGTGGATCTCTGATGGATCTCCTCAAGAGACTCATATGTCCTAGACTCTGATTCTTGAAGGGCGGTCTGTGTGCCTCTCAAGAATCCCCGAGTGCTATCCAACTCCTGAGTGAGTCGGTCCATCTCCAACTCCTACTCCCTTAGAGCCTCATGATACATCTAATCAACCCTCAGTATATAATCCCTATCTATCAACAACTGTTAGTAGTCAGTCCTCATCATAGATACTCTCTCCCGGAGAGTGTGAAGATCATCCATGGAAAATCCTCCATCTGAGCTACCCTGTGCCACTGATGCTCTCCAAAAATAATCTTCCATCACTGCATGCATGTCATCAATACGTCTATTGGCTTCCCTAATCATAGCCTCACTAACTCTCAATTGTGCTGCTAAGTGGTGTGACTCTTGATCATAGTCATGCTGGGGTACCCCCTCATGCCTCTCACTGCTAGTGCCATCACTAACAACACTCTCTCCAGAAGATAAAGTGTTGAACTGTCTGTTGTCTACTATGCCACTAGGTACTCTTGTATGCCATTGTATCCCATCACTAGATGCCATCTCCCCCTGACTCACACTGTATCTTGTATGAGCAGTTGTATCCTCCGTGCACTCAACCTACTACTATCATCAACACATGGATCCCATATAGCTGTGTCCAGACACATGCTATGGTCATCCTAAATACTAAAGAGTGCATCCTCATCAATGTCATCTGATCCTGGAAGTACGTGCTCCATCCACCTGTCAGCCTCTGCAATCTGCTCAACCAATGGAGTCTCCAATAGCTATGACTCCATCCCCTCTGGCTGACCTGTATGTGTGAGGTCAACTCCCTGTACGTCCTATACCTCCTCCTGGACCTATGGGTTTACCTGTCCATGGTGTGCATCCCTCACACTAAGATCATCCATCATACCTGTCATGCCACTAATATCCTCATGTGACGTGGCTATCATGGGTGTCTGAACAGGTGACAAATGTGTCATGGCCCCCATAGGAAGCTCATCATCTCTAGGTGCTAACACGTGTGACTCCTCACTAGTGTCACTACTCTGCTGAGGCATAAGGTCATCAAGGGTATGTGACATGTCTGTTGAGACACTGATGCTATCGTCATGTCCATCTAGTTGCCTATCCACTACACAAGGGTCATCATCCTCCTCAAGCGTGCAAGCATCCATAGCCTCTGTGCAAGAGTCATCATCACTATCCTTTGAGGTAGAGTCACTATCACTAGCCTCTATGCAAGGGTCACTATCATCATTGGACTGCTCTGAATCCTCATCGTCACTATCATACTGTACATCAATGATATGATTCTTACCCTTACCCCTACACCTATGATCTGGTTCCCAAGGCACCTTGCAATTGTAGCAAAGTTGTGTGCTACTAATGGGTGTGGGGTTTCTCTGTGCTTCCTTCCATCTAGTTTCTCTGGCTCTGCCTCCCTCTGCTATGTTGGTCCAATATGCCACCTCAACTTCGCTCCAACCGGGGTTTTTCATGGATATAAACTTTTGGAGCGTTATTAGAGGCCCAAGTCTCTCACAAAGTGCATGATATTCTATTTCACAACTCACAGCTATTCCAACAAAATCTGTAGACCCCATCTTTCCTTATAGAAGATTCCTATGGCTGGCAGGAGTCTAGTCTCTGATACCACTGTAATGATCCCAAGCCATTATGCAAGGATCATCACTGTTTTGGTGTCTTTTTAAAACTTTTTCCTGGTTGTGGTATTTCGTCAAACATTTTGTTGATCTACCTTTTAGATGTGTTTATATGTTGTGTATGCAACAAATAATAGAAAGAGATAACCATGGAACATACCTCAACCATATGAAATAAGATAGACAAGCCAAAACATCTCAATTCTTCTTTATTCATAAAATAGAGAAACCTGCTACAATGAAGATGTCGATCTTGAATGCTCAACAGATGGCCAAGAAGATAGACAATAGATAAGAGCTGCTACAAAATGCACCCACTAATACAAAAGATGCCTCCAAAGGCTGAATAAGAAATGAAGATCAATACAAGCAGATCTGAATGCCATACTCTCCAGCTGAAGAATGCCACGCTCCAATAGAAGGATGAAACCCTCAATAACTCATCCCTGTTGCCAAAAGTGTCTAATCACCCTAAGAAATATGCCAACTGATAGATCGGGTGATGGTAAGAACAACCCAGGTGCTTGAATCTCCAATATCCCTCTCAATCTCTGTAGATATGAAACCCCCCACTGAATGGTGTGCCCCACTAGATGATTGAAGCCCTAGATAATTCAGCCCTGCTTAAGGAGGCTTCCAAATGATCTGAAACTCTCTAGAAATATAGATCGGGACACTGCAAGTCACTAGGTGAAGTCTCAGGGTCATATCTAAAGTGTAACCCCTCCAAATGGACTAGATCTGGATCTCAAAAACGCCCTCCTTCTCTTCAATTCGCCCCACTGCTCAAGAAATAATCTAGGCCATAAAACTATCTCAGAAAGCACTAGATCTGATGTCCAAGGCTCTGTAATGAAAACCCAAGTGATATAATCCTCAACGGCTCTGCTAATCTCCTACAACGAATCTCTCTCCAAGGATGGTGCACCCCCCTTGATGGAAACGCCTAATGGTGCACCCTCCTCCTCTTCCTGTGCCTGTGGCTGTGTAAAACCTCCTGCACTGATGTAGATCTAACTAGAATGGTGTGGGAGAGTATTGTATCTCCGAGACCAAGCTTGGGACAAGCTAGGCGGAATCTTTCACCACTGAATCGTCCTCTAGGGTTTGTTAAGTCAAAACCCTCAAAACCCCCAAGAGATGGGCTCACTAGCTAAAGCCAGATATCAAACTGATAAACATACATGAATTGCATGAGAAGAGGCCCTTGCCTTTCCTTTATACTTTTGGCTCACCTTGTCCCTCCAAAGTGACTTTCATTTTATTAATATTTAATTAATTAATTAAATCACTTTAATTAATTAATTAACCTTTTTACCTCTGAAAAGCTCCTTATCTCTCCTTGTGGCTTCCTTGGCCACTGAAAGTCACTTCTAGCAATCCCATCCTATAGTGTTTCTCTTCCCAATTCCAATGAGCTATTACAATGAGAGGTTCCTCCAAGTAATGTGCCCAAAATGACCTCTTTAGTGATTTCAATTAACTTATAGCTCAAAATAGTCAAAATCATGAAAATTGTTGGAATGCAACGAAACCAAAGCCAACCTGTGTGGAATGGCTCATAATGATGGAATATGATGATCAATGCAAGATGGACCCCACAATGCCTCTCAAATACCCCTATACTCGTTATAACATCCATCTGGCTACTCTGGTCATCATAAATCTCTGCATTGTGATGATGTCCCAAAGTGGGGACATTACAGAACAATATAGGAGATATGGGGCACACATTTTTGGGAGAGTGAGAGGAATTTGAAAAGACACAATTTCCTAGAGAGTTGAGCCAAAGGAAAGCGTAGTATAAAAAGGGAGAGGCACAAATCCCAAGGAGGTGAGAGGCATGGATCCCAAGGTGGGGAGAGGCATGCATATGAATTATTTTAAACATTAGTACAAAACCTTTCTCTTGAATATATACACGATTTGCAAGACTCTAGTAGACAGAAATCCCTACAACAAGGTCTAGATGTTAAGCAAAACAATCGAGGAGGTATGATGGTATTGTTTACTAGTTGTTGTTGTACATTTAATGTCGATAATTATGTTATTGTAAAATAATAAATTTCCTCCTAGCTCAATAAGTGAAATATCTCCTAGATTGGTTTTCCCCTTGAGGGTTTTTCTAGGGGCATTGTCCATAAATTGTTTGTGTTCAATGCATGAATGTGGTTGTTGTCCATTTACATTTTTGCTAATATAATTTCAGATTTCTTTGTCACTTGTATTTATTCTCATAGTTACGATATATGTATGTGGTACCCTTTATTTATTGGTGAATAACTATACGAGGTTGAAATATATTAATGACTAAGTGTTTGAAATCAAATTTTAACAAGAGATTCAAAATCTTTCCACTAAGCACTCATTGAATCAAGTGATGCTTAGAGAGGTCACCCATCCCAAGAGTCTAGCTCAATAATGCTTAAATGTGGATTTTTCCCCACAATCAATCCCACTTAGCTTACTACCCCATTGGAAAAACCTTAGCAATTATTGTGCCTTATGAATTATTTACATAATTTAAAAATGAATTTCTATTGTTTACTTTGAGTCAATTTCTTGGAACTTAACATACATAATTTATAAATGGATATATAGAAACACAATTTTATAATTATTGTAAATTTATTTATATTTCTATTATAATAATATTTATATATAAATATTATATTTATAATGGGTGAGTGCATGAAGTTGGTGGATGGAAAAGTGGTAAAGGGGTCAGTAGGAATTCACTTTCACAGGAACAAGTGTATGTTCCTGATTCTATAGGTTTGGCAAAGCTCAAATATACACTCAATGTGTTACATGGGTTCATTTGCAAGAATGTGTGCACATTCTTAAGGATGTGTGCACATTCCTCTGTCATGCCCCTTTCTAACAGACCACAGACATGATTTGTGCCCATTTTCACACATCACAGATCATTTTTTTAGTTTCATTGAGAAAACAGAGAGGAGGAGAAATGACAAGATATTTCCATTGTGTCCCTCTCAAGACGGGTATACTTGATTTCTCTTATTTTCCTCCCACTCTAGTAATTTTTACTTTTATTCAATTAATTTAAGATATTCTAAGAGAATCTAAATTATAGAATTTTGCAATCTTCTAGAGAAATCTCATCTACAAAATTTAGAGAGAGTCACCTCTTACATTTCCTAACATTTCCCCTTTAAAAATAACTATAGAAAATTTACAATAAATATTATTATTTTGTTAGATATCATTTTTGGGGATTAACTGCATAGACTAAGCCATTAATCTATGAAACATATTCATGAGTATTGGTCATAACTGACCAATAATTTTCATGATTTCAATAGTCCACTTAGCACTCTTTGCATTGGGATATGGTTGATAGATTAATGACTTAATATACGTAGCTACTACCAAAAAATGATATCTTATCTGTTGCACTACGAAAACCCCTCTATGCTTAAATAATAAGAATGAAGGGAGCTATAACTGGATATTTCATTAGACACAATACTTTCTAAGGTTTTGCAAATGGGGTAACAAGCTAAGTGGGTTTGATTCTGGGGAAAAACTCCATAGTTAAGCGTGCTTGATCCAGAGGAGTCTTGGGATGGATAACCACCTAGGAAGTCCTGGTTATTGGGTGCAAGCCCTAGAAGTGATGATTGATGCTATGTGATTCATTTTGTTGGTTTCAATCCCACTTCTTCACCCCTGTGAGCATCAGCCGATGCAATGACTGTTAAGTGGACTATTGAAATCATGAGAATTATTGGTCAGTTGTGAACAATACTCATGGATATGGGTCATAGATTAATGACTTACTCTATGAAGTTAATCCAAAAAATGATATCTAATGATTATATATGTTTTTTTTTTAATTTCTTAAAATATGTATTGATGTTTTTTGTAATTTTCTATTTTAATTAAAACAAATGACCTAATTTATATGTCATGCCATATAAAATTGCAAAATATATTATAAAATGGAACCTAGAGACAATGTAAACCTCCCAAAAGAAGATGAAGGTGAGGAAAACCCCAACCTGCCACACAAACTCAACATAAACACATATATTGATGATGGGTTAGAAACGTTGAGAACACTTGTAAATGAATAAAGGGGCACAAGAAAACCTAGATAAGAGTCCTTAGCCACTTAATTGGACTTAATTTTGAGGTCCATTATGAGTGTACAAGGGAAATTAACTTCTATTTTTTAATATAGGTATCAAATGTTCAATTTTACAACACTAGAGTGGAGAGGAACCAAATTAGAGACTTAAAAAAATCTATGATATCTCTTTTTATTGATCCTTAGACCATGGATGATTTTAAGGATGGAAATTTAATTTAAAATGAAGAAACATTGGTGAAGCTTACTAATCCTTCATATGTCAACTATAAATGTTTGGCAATGTTTTTGTAAAAATATCCAAATATCTAATTATTTATATAGTTTTTATAAAATTTTGGTGATTTTTAAGGTAAAATAATTTTATCCTATAGAATTTGGGTGAATCATTTTTAAAATAGCGAATCTTGTTTTTGGAAAAACCATGAAAAATTAGCCCATGAGTGAAATTTAGCCCCTAAAATTATCCTTGCCTTAGACTAGACAACAACCACCTATTAATAAGAAAAACAATTGTATGGACTAGTGTATCCATGCACATTTCAATGATAACTAGATGGATAGGTGGTTCATTATATTTGAAAACCTCCCTGCAATAACATCGACGTGCCTTTATATATTTTGAGAAAATTATGGGAATTTATTTTGGGTCACCATGTAAACTACTTTGACATTGGTGACTTCTAGGAGATGGTTCAAGGGTCTTCATAGGACTAAGAGTGTGCTAGGCATAATCCCATGTTAGGTTCTCATTTCCCTGAGAGAGGGCCTAACTCCCCTGCTTAGCATCCTCCTCTTGTAGAGGGCTTGCAACATGTACATATAGCTCTATCATCCTTTAATAATATTCTAGTATAGCATGGTAGTTTTTGTATATTTTAAATCTATGAAGTAGAGAAATGCATACTGATTCTAATCAAAATATAAATTAATTAATGGCTTATACATAGTACACATAGATCTATACTAGAAACCCTTAATCAGGAGAACACCAACCTTCCTTTGTTTTGTACCTTTCAACTCTTAATTTTATTAATTTCACCATTCGAAAGGAAACATATACCAAATTTTAGGTATTTCGCAGCTACCAAAACCATAATCCCTTAATCTAGGATTAATTTAGAAAACCGCTAAAAATAGTGAAAAATTCTAAAATAACAAAAACCACAAAAAAATAAATTTTAGGGTGTTGCCTTTAACCATGTCATCTCCAGGATAGCGCTTGGATTTGAATGTTTCACATAACTAGGGGAGGGGGCTGGAAAAGCGACCGAGACACACAACAAAAAGAGCACTACTAGGAGGGATCGTCAGACATAGGCATCAAATCTGATGCACCTCCCCACACACATGAAAAGAATATAAAATGATGCATGAGCATCGCCAACTCATCAAGGAGCATCGCCCAAGACAAGCGAGCCAGCTTGGAAGACAATGAACAACTGGACAAAGCCAGCCGAAACTTTTTGAATTTTCATTTAAGATGATGCGCCAATGTATAAATGAACCATTTATGAAAAACATCTTTGTATATTATAATGGACCTTGAGACTTTAAGCTCTCATCCTTAGGTAGATGAGGCATTTAATAAATTTAATGCAGGTAGATAGGATTTCATTTCTAGATTAGACAGTTTTAGAGTTCGAAGAGGGAAAATAGATATAGACACCCTCATTGTATCATTGTAACAGGAGCTAGCATTCAGAAGAGAAGAGAAAACAGAGAAATCTGTGAAGAACACCCATGTACAGACATTTAAATTAATAGAAGAAAGTTCTGTTTCAAGTTCATGGTTGGTGTTGTTTCTCTGTGTAGGTTGTTTATGTTCTCATGAATGCTTGTTTTTTTGGTTATGCATTTTCTTTGAATATGTTGTGTATGTGATTTCAGGGTTTAAACAGAAGTCTGAGAGGTTGAGTGAATGAGTTTCAATTGTTTCTCTAACTGAACCAGAGATTCCTGCAAGGAGTGCAGTTGAATTAGTTCACAAGGAGTGCGGGACTGCAGGGTTCAATAAGAGGAAGGTTTTTGTTCTCATTCATCTCAATAGTGCAGGTTTGTCACCAGAGCTGTGCAAGACATGCATAGGCTAGACGAAGTCTCAGAGTTGCGATTCTGAGAAAAGGGAATTTAGACTGCTGCTGCAGGTCAGTGCACAGAGTCGAAAAACATCAACACTTAGCAGGTGTTGAGGGTTTTCCTCAAGGAGTGCATGCAATAAAGTTCTCATAAGGACTAGTGAAGTCGAGAACAAGCTCAAGAGGAATAGGTCTACAAGTTCATGGAAGGATAAGTACAGGCGTTGTTGTGGAAGGCCTGAGAGAAGCACCACAAGTTGGCAAGAAGGTGAATAAGTCTTCACGGAGGAAGCGTTTGATTCATTGCGCAGGAAATATCAAAGGAAGGATGGACGGTTGAAATCTCATGGAGAGATTCCATGAAATCCAAGGACCATTAGATATTGCAAAGGTGCAAGGAGTTTACGACGTGAACATTCATATATTCGAAGCTCAGGAGGAAGTAGAGCCGTCGATCTGGAGTCACAGGGACCGTCTGATCCACACGTGACATCGTATATTGGTGATTCACGAGGTGAAGTCCCAAGTTTGTGCATCAAGTATTGCGATACCACGAGGAGTGATATCTCGATAGGTTTGGAACCGTCGATCATGTGAGACACATGTCAGGAGATCCCGAGAAGTCGGGGATTGGAGAATCGAGGTTTGCAAGAGCAGAGGAAACTTTCAGTTTGAAGTCACAAACGTGATATCCCGATGGAGGGGTCGTGTGGGGCCACAGTTAGAGTCATTGCAAGACAGGTGGCGTGTGTTATCAAGGATCAGAAAAAGGTAACTCCCAAACCCTTTGAAATTAGGATTTGCGATCTCGCGAATCCTGAATTTTCGAGAGAAGGGCAAAAGGTGGAGAAGTCAAATCCATACGTGTATCGGGGAATCAACCCATCGAGGTTCGGAGTTTGGGAATTCAAATTGTTGACATCACGAGTAGTGATTTTTCGATAGGGGAAGATGTGATGAAAGGGATGAAAGTCAGCGATTGACCCACATCGAGGTATTGACCCACATCGAGGTTCGAGGAATCGTGAAACATAAGGTGTGTGACTACAGAGTTCGCAACATTGTGAATTCCGATTTCCCGACCGTTGAGGGAGATCTTTGAATAGTTGTTGTGGGTATTGGAAAGTCCTGATAAGGGGTTTTGAAGAACATTTTGGTTCTTCGGGCCGTCAATAAGAGGATCCTGCGGGAGTGGTCATACTCTGAGAAGTGCGGTCTGCGTCAAGTGGTATCAGAGCGGGATAAGTTCTCTTTTTTCTGTAGCAGAGAAGAAGAGAATAATTTTCCATGCTGCCCAAAAAAGAAAGACAATCACCCGAACCAGAAGATAGGGAGGTGAGAAGAAGAGGCAGGCCGACAGGGAATCTAGATATGGAAAGACAGATACGAGATCTCAGAGCGAGACTCAAAGAGATGGAAATAGCTCAAAGACGCACAACTGGTGCAGGGGATCTTAGTGATTCCGACAATGAGGTTGAAACTGAACCAAAAGGAGAAGTTGCAGCTGAAGATGCAGCCAATGAGAGGTTAATTAAAGCTATCGCTCGGATGAGTTCAAAGACCAAAATGGACATTCCAGTCTATGAAGGAAGTCTGGATGCAGAAGAGCTGTTAGACTGGATCAGGGCTCTTGACACCTACTTCGATTATGAAGATATCGAAGAGGATAAAAAGGTAAGGCATGTTGTTACCAAACTGAAGGGACATGCAACATTATGGTGGGATGAGCTAAAGGTGGATAGACGTTCCAAGGGTAAACAAAAAATTAAAATCTAGGATCGAATGATTGCTAAGATGAAGGCAAAATTCATCCCAAGGGATTATCAGATCACACTGTTCAGGCAAATGCAGAACCTGAGACAAAAGTTGATGACGGTGAAGGAATACACCGAAGAATTTTATAAGCTCAATATCAGAGAAGGTCATAGGGAGAGCGATGATGAGAGGGTTTCTAGATACATAAATGGTCTGAGATACCATTCAGGATGAATTAAGCATGACAACCATCAGAACTATTGAGGATGCTTACCAGATGGCTCTAAAAGCCGAGGAGAAGCTGAGCCATAAGAAAGGACAGTGAGAGTGAGGCAGAAGTCAGCCCAGAGGCAAGTCAGTCGCCTAAGAGAAATATCAGAAGCCCAAAGAGGAAGGGAAGAAACCTCAGGGTAATATTGAGAGAGGTGGAACCTCACAGCGAGGACCACATGTTGAACAGAGGGGGCAACATACAGAGTAGGGTGGATGTTATGCTGACGCAAACGCTTTTCCTCGTACCAGAGGTAGGGGAAGAGGTTGAGGAGGAAGTATCACCTATTTCACATGTGGGAAAAATGGACACAAGTCATTCGAGTGTCCAGAGAAAAAGAAGGACATCGGAGAAGCTCACATCATTGAAGCTCAGAAGCGTGATGCTGAGACGGAAGATGCAGAAGGTGGAAGATCACTTGGAATGCATAAAGTCCTTTTGACACCCGAGAAGCAGGTGCAAAACTCAGTCCAAAAGACCATACTATTCAGAACTGCATGAAAAACCAAGGACAGGAAATGCAAGGTCATTGTGGACAGCGGAAGCACCGATAATCTCGTTTCAATCGAGATGGTGGAGAAGTTGGAGCTGGAGACAACTAATCACCCAAGTCCATATAAAGTATCATGGTTATAGAAGGGTCATCAGGTGAGTGTCACTAAACAATGTTTAGTTGAATTTAAAATTGGGGGATATAATGATAAAATCCTCTGTGATGTCATTCCCATGGATGTATGTCATTTGTTGCCGGGTAGACCATGGAAATATGACCAAAATGTGGTTCATGACGGGAGGATGAACACATATACTTTAGAGAAGGATGGGAGGACACACAGACTACTTCCGATAAAGGATAAAGAAGTGAATCCGGAAGTGAGAAACACCATACTTCTCATGAGTGGGAAGGAGCTTCTCACAGAGATGGAGAAGAAGGAAGATCCACAATTCTTTGTGGTCAGGAAACCGAGAATTGTCCTGACTAGCACAAGAGTGGATGAATTTACAGTTGAGATTCAGGAACTGCTGGGAGAGTTCACTGACATCATCGTGGATGAATTACCTCGTTCGTTGCCACCAATGAGGAGTGTGAGTCATCACATTGATCTCATTCCCGGAGCCAGTTTGCCGAATAAAGCTACGTATAGATTGACGCCACAGGAAAATGAGGAAGTCAAGAGGCAGGTACATGAGTTGTTGGATAAAGGGTTGGTCAGGGAGAGTTTGAGTCCATGTGTTGTTCCAACAATGCTTAGCCCGAAGAAGGATGGAGGTTGGAGAATGTGCACCGACTCCAGAGAAATCAACAAAATTACCATCAGGTACAGATTTCCACTGCTGAGAATGGATGATCTGATGGATTGCCTGAGTGGGGAAAATTATTTTTCAAAAATAGATCTCAAGAGTGGATATCATCAGATTCGCATGAGGGAAGGTGATGAATGGAAGACAACATTCAAAACAAATGAAGGTTTGTACGAATGGCTGGTCATGTCGTTTGGCTTGACAAACGCATTGAGCACATTCATGAGGCTGATGAATGAAGTCCTAAGGGAATTCATCGAAAAATTTGTAGTCGTATATCTGGATGATATATTGATCTATAGTAATATTAAGGCTGAACATTTGAAAAATTTGGCCATTGTGATGAGGAAGCTACAGCATGAGAAGTTGTTGATCAACATGAAGAAGTCCTCATTTATGAAGACAGAGCTCATTTACTTGGGGTTTGTCATTTCGACGAATGAGTTAAAAATGGATCCAAGTAAGGTGGAAGTGATCAAGGATTGGCCATCACCGAGAAATATTTTCGAGGTAAGGAGTTTTCATGGTTTGGCTAGTTTCTACCGAAAGTTCATCAGGAATTTCAGTGGAATTAGCGCAGCGCTGATGGACATGGTGAAAAAGTGACATAAGTCTTTTCATTGGACAACAGAGGCTGAGAAGAGCTTCAATCTGTTGAAGCAGAAGATAACGGAACGACCAGTGTTGGTGTTTCCAGACTTCAAAAAGACATTTCAAGTGAAATGTGATGCAAGCGGATACGCCATAGGAGCGGTCTTAAGCCAGGAGGACAGGCCAGTTGCATATTTCAGCGAGAAGCTGAATGAAGCAAAGCTGAAATACTCCACGTATGATAAAGAGTTTTATGCCATCATACAGGAATTAAAGAAGTGGAGGCATTACTTAATCCCAAAGGAATTTTTATTGTACAACAATAATCATGCATTGTAGTTTGTGAGTCAACAGGAGAAGTTGAACCAGAAGCATGCAAAATGGGTAGAGTACATGCAGAATTTCACATTTGTGATCAAACACATTTCGGGTACTGCTAACAAAGTGGCTAATGCTTTGAGCAGGAAATGTTTGTTGTTGCAGGAATTCTGAGTCAAAACATTGGGTTTTGAGAATCTGAAGGACATGTACACAGGAGATACAGATTTTGTAGAGGCATATGAAGCAGCTGAGAATCCAGTTCTCAGGGATCGGAGCCCATGGATAGACTACATGATCTAGGAGGGATTGTTGTTCAGAGGCAATCAACTGTGTATTCCAAATTTCTCCATGAGGGAGAATTTGCTAAAGGAAAAACATAGCGGAGGCTTGGCAGGACATTTCAGCCACGACAAAACATTCACAAAGCTGAGCGAATCATATTTTTGGCCAGGCATGCGAGCAGATGTTAAAAGGTTTGTTGACAGGTGTCGAATTTGTCAACATTCGAAGGGCCGAAAGCAGAACGTGGGTTTTTATCAGCCATTTCCCATACCAGAGAGGCCATGGGAGGCGATAAGCATGGATTTCGTACTGGGATTTCCAAGGATGCAGAGAGGGGTTGATTCCATCTTTGTGGTGGTAGACAGGTTTTCGAAGATGGCGCATTTTATTCCATGCCAGAAGACTAGTGATGCGACCCACATCGCAACCTTGTTTTTCAAAGAGCTTGTTAGACTTCATGGATTGCCGAGAAGCATAGTCTCAGACAGGGATACAAAATTCATAGGGCATTTTTGGAGGACGCTATGGAAGAAGCTAGGGACTAACTTGGTGTTTAGTTCAGCTTACCATCCGCAGATGGACGGACAGACAGAAGTGGTCAAAAAATGCCTTGGAGACTTACTGAGGAGCTTGGTGACAGAGCACCATGGCAGCTGGGATGACATATTGCCACAGGCAGAGTTTGCATACAATGATTCTGTGAATCAGAGTACAGGAAAAAGTCCATTTCAGATTTTGTATGGGACACAACCGAGGGGATTTTCTGAACTTAGGGATTCAGAACATGTTGTGACTAGCAGTGCTAGTGCAGAGGAATTCGCTGAAGCGATGAAGGAACTTCACGGCAAGGTGAAGCAACGACTGATAGACTCAAATCAGGAATACAAGCGCAGAGAAGATCAACATCGGAGACAACTTTAGTTCAAAGTTTGGGATCTTGTTCTAGAACATCTGAGGAAGGAAAGGTTCCCAAGGGGGACATACAACAAGCTGAAAATGAAATAAATCGGTCCATGTAAGGTCCTGAAGAAATTTGGGGAGAACGCTTATAAAATTGAGTTGTCGGATGGCATCGAGATATCTATGATATTTAATGTTTTAGATTTATACCCATATAGGGCTAGAGAAGCAGAGGCTGGAACTGAAGAACCAGTGATCCAGTGGATGAAACAATTACCAGTAGCAGAAAAGCCACAGATGGAGTGCATACTAGACAAGAGAGTGGGTAAGAAAACTAGGCGAAAGAAGTATTTCGAATACCTGGTCAAGTGGAAGAATCACCTAGTGGAAGACGCCAGATGGAAAAATGAAGTAATGATACACAAGCATGGTCATACCATGCATGATCTCATGGACAGGAGCCCATGAAAATTTTCAAGCCAAGGAGTATGATGCAGGATCATTGCCCAAGACAAGCGAGCCAGCTTGGAAGACAACGAACAACTGGACAAAGCCAGCTGAAACTTTTTGAATTTTCATTTAAGATAATGCGCCAATGTATAAATGAACCGTTTATGAAAAACATCTTTGTATATTATAATGGACCTTGAGCCTTTAATCTCTCGTCCTTAGGTAGATGAGGCATTTAATAAATTTAATGCAGTTAGATAGGATTTCATTTCCAGATTAGACAATTTTAGAGTTCGAAGAGGGAAAATGGATATAGACACCCTCATTGTATCATTGTAATAGGAGCCATCATTCAGAAGAGAAGAGCAAACAGAGAAATCTGTGAAGAACACCCATGTACAGACATTTGAACTAATAGAAGAAAGTTCTGATTCAAGTTCATGGCTGGTGTTGTTTCTCTGTGTAGGTTGTTTATGTGCTCATGAATGTTTGTTTTTCTGGTTATGCATTTTCTTTGAATATGTTGTATATGTGATTTCAGGGTTTAAACAGAAGTCTGAGAGGTTGAGTGAATGAGTTTCAATTGTTTCTCTAACTGAACCAAAGAATTCCTGCAAGGATTGCAGTTGAATTAGTCTGCAAGGAGTGCGGGACTGCAGGGTTCAATCAGAGGAAGGTTTTTGTTCTCATTCATCTCAAAAGTGCAGGTTTGGCACCAGAGCCATGCAAGACGTGTGCAGGCTAGACGAAGTCTCAGAGTTGCGATTCTGAGCAAAGGGAATTTAGACTGCTGCTGCAGGTCAGTGCGTAGAGTCGAAAAACGTCAACACTTAGCATGCATTCAGGGTTTGCCGCAAGGAGTGCGTGAAAATAAGTTCTCATAAGGACTAGTGAAGTCGAGAACAAGATCAAGAGGAATAGGTCTACAAGTTCACTTAAGGATAAGTACAGGCGTTGTTGTGGAAGGCCTGAGAGAAGCACCACAGGTTGGCAAGCAGGTGAATAAGTCTTCATGGAGGAAGTGTTTGATTCATTGCACAAGAAATATCAAAGGAAGGACGGATGGTTGAAATCTCCTGGAGAGATTCCACGAAAATCTGAGGACCATTAGATATTGCAAAGGTGAAAGGAGTTTACGACGTGAACATTCATAGATTCGAAGCTCAGGAGGAAGTAGATCCATCGATCTGGAGTCACAGGGACCGTCTGATCCACACGTGACATCGTATATCGGTGATTCACGAGGTGAAGTCCCAAGTTTGTGCATCAAGTATTGTGATACCACGAGGAGCGATATCCCGATAGGTTTGGAACCGTCGATCATGTGAGACACGTGTCAGGAGATCCCGAGAAGTCGGGGATCGGAGAATCGGGGTTTGCAAGAGCAGAGGAAACTTGCAGTTTGAAGTCACGAACGCGATATCCCGACGGAGGGGTCGTGTGGGGCCACAGTTAGAGTCAGTGCAAGACAGGTGGCATGCGTTATCGGGGATCAAAGAAAGGTAACTCCCAAACCCTTTGACATTAGGATTTGTGATCTCGCGAATCCTAAATTTTTGAGAGAAGGGCAGAAGGTGGAGAAGTCAAATCCAGACATGTATCAGGGAATCGGCCCATCGGGGTTCGGAGTTTGGGAATTCAAATTGTTGACATCGTGAGTAGCGATTTTCCGATAGGGGAAGCTCCAATGAAAGGGATGAAAGTCAGCGATTGACCCGCATCGGGGTTCGGGGAATCATGAAACATAAGGTGCGTGACTACAGAGTTTGCGACATTGCGAATTCCGATTTCCCGACCGTTGAGGGAGATCTTTGAATAGTTGCTATGGGTATTGGAAAGTCCTGATAAGGGGTTTTGAAGAACATTTTGGTTCTTCGGGCCGTCAAGAAGAGGATCTTGTGGGAGTGGTCGTACTCTGAGGAGTGCGGTCTACATCATAAAATCTACCCAACATTCTACCACTTGTTTTCTTTGCATACATGGTTTCACATGATTACATAGTTAAAAATATAGGGCAACAGTGCCCATTGCTTCTCTACAATAAGAGAACTTATTGGATCTCACCGACTTTGTCAATGAATCTACAACATTCTTCAAAGTTTCAACCTTCTCGAACAACAATTTCTTGTCTTCAACCATGTCTCTCACAAAGTGATACTAAACATGAATATTATTTGTCTTTGAATGATAAAATGGGTTCTTTTCCAGGAATATTTCTCCTTATAACACCAGGGATTTCGCCTTAGAACACACCGATGTGATATTAATAAGAAGGCACTGATGAATTACTTGGAAAAAAAACCCTGATGCATTAAAAATAGAAAGCATCGATGGTTTTTACTAACAAAAAATCCCATCTTCTTATTGATAACAGAATAACATCGGTGTGTATTAATAACACAAAAGCATCGGTGCTTCGCATAAGCTTAATGCACTAAAGACCAATTTTTTAATATAATTTTGTGGTATTAAATAAATATTGAAACCAATGGTAATTGATTACATAAAAGCACCTGTGTGCCTTTCATATGAAACACACTGGTGAGTTTTAATATTAAATGTGTCGATGAGATTAATAATTAAAATACACCAAGAAACATTGACCTGTAATAGTGCAATTATTTTTATTTTTAGTTCCATTATTTATCACAAAATTTACATATATCTTATATTTTTATTAGTGAATTTGGATACGATGTTTGGATTTTTTTTTATATCATCATATTTTACATCTCTTCATTATAATATTTAGTCATCCATATATTTAATCAATGATGTAACATTTCACAACGACATTGGACAACACAATAGAATAAATTAAAGCATATTTTATTATATGAATAAGAGGGTCTTTGTCATACAAAATGAGACACTTATCGGTAATCCTTTGTCTTTCAATTGGGACACTATGTCCATTACATTAAACAAAAATGTTTGATTTTCACAGAAAATTATTTAAAAAAAATACAATTGCACCTTGCATTGATATCCAAATATTTTGGTCATCATTCTTCACTGGAATTGTTGTTAGTGCTCAAGTTACTTCCACGCCTTGGGTTATTTTGCTAAATGTTTGGTTGATTTGCTCGATTGTTTTCTTGTTCTTCAAGTTACATCGAAAAACATAAAAATAAACTGTAATGAGTCTATCTACATTGGTGAGAATAATGAAAATTGAAATAATTAATATACATGAATGTAAATTGAAAATCGACGTACCTCCAAAGCAAGAATTGACTCAAGAATGATACACATATGTTCAAAATCAAATATGATTCCTTGTTTCAACAATTCTTCTATTGGCTCAGTTCCATACTTTGTTTCTTGCAAGTTTCATACCCCATAATAAATCATAGATTTAATATAAAATATTATTTTTGTTTCATTAATTATAAAATGATAGAAGTAAAAAAACATAGATTATACTTACAAATTCCACAATTGATTTTTTATATGCCAACATATACTCACAACCCTTAATTAACCCAATGTCAATTAATTTTTTTGATGGATCTTCTTTGTATGTTAGCACTTGTTTGAAGACATTCAATGATGGTTATTGCAAAACAACTTAAAATATACAAAAAAAAAAACTTAAGTTGTTATAAGGAAATATAAATTACTCACAAACTTTGCTATCAACTATTTTCTTCCTTGACATCTCATTTTATGTGCATAATGAGTTCCATTTTATTTTATTTTATGTAAGAGAATATTTGAAAATTAATATTTAATGCTAAATTAATTATTTGTACCTAATAGAAAAAATAAGTGATTACATACATTTGAAGCATGTTGTTGTTGAGATAGCTCCTCCTGCAACGCAATTATGTCCAATTCTTGGACCATTCTCCTTGTACATTTTTTGGACATTTCTACTGGCATATTTCAGATATCGACTCGTTGGTCCTATGGGATTTTTAGATTTTTCCCAAAACAATAACATGATAATAAAGTATTTTTATATTGATATATGAAAACCAAATATCACAAAATTGATATGTTAATAAATGGATACTTTGTAATATATATATATATATGTTACAATTTATTAACATATCAATTTTGTAATGAAATCGATTCATAGGGTCAATGCGTGAAAGACTGAGGAAACCCTAA
>ML790203.1:168947-203174 GCA_009831015.1 Picea engelmannii
GGGGGGGACCCCTCTCATATAGCAACATCACTGCTAACGACCGATCAGGCAATCGTGCGAAGAAACCAGCATTCAAGCCACCCCAACAAGTCTATGAACAACTCTTGGCCAGAGAACACGGCCTCATAAGGGAAATGGAAACAGAAGTTGGAACCTCCCAGGCAAAGCCACACCAAGGATGGGAACCGGGTAAGTGTATACCCCAAATGGAAAAAGCACCAAGATATCTCATTAGCTCAACCAGAGTGGGAGAACACACATAATTTATGAAAGAACATGCACTCATAGGAAATTTCTTGGGGCTCTGGCCTACAGAACGGGATATTCACAAATGGATCAAGCACTGGTGGAACCCCAAAGGGGACTATGAAGTCCAACTCAGCTCCAAAGGCTTTTTTACAATCATTCTATACAACCTACAGGACAAAGATAGGATATTCGAAAATGGGCCATATTTCTTCAACTCAGGCAGGCTATTCCTACGTTTCTTGACTGAAAGATTCAGTCCTGATAAAGAAGATTTCACCATGGCCCCAGTGTGGATCTGTCTATACTCCTTACCTCAAGAGTTCTAGTTGGAAGAGATTCTAATGGGCATAGGGAATACCCTAGACCAGTATGTAAAAGTCTCAGAGGCAACCATATAGATAAAATACACCTCCTATGCCAGGATCTACGTCTACATGAACATCGCCAAAGCGCTTCTAGGCACGGTAACTCTGGAATATCAAGACGAGGACTGGAAACAAACCCTAGACTATGAGAACATTCCCTTTCG
Organism: Picea engelmannii; assembly: GCA_009831015.1. Lineage (NCBI taxonomy): Eukaryota > Viridiplantae > Streptophyta > Pinopsida > Pinales > Pinaceae > Picea > Picea engelmannii. The sequence continues at coordinate 169,726 of ML790203.1, forward strand.
ATGCAGGCGATGTCACGAGCACGGCCACCTCTACAGATATTTCCCCCTCATCAAAACAGTTGCCAAAGAAAATGAGCAAGCACAAAAGGATGGATTCACTACGGTGGCGTCAAAGAGGCGAAACCCACCACGGAGACAAACCCTGGGATAGACGCAAAATCTTGCAACAAGAAACTCCTATGATATATTGAACCAACTGCCAGAGGAGGAGGAGATCCTAGATCCACACAAGAACCCACAACAATCACAGGAAAAGCCTTCAAATCCAACCCCCTAGCCCCGAAGCCAGGAACCGCACATAGAGGACAGGGGAGACGGAGATGGGGATACCCCAATGTAGTTGGACGAAAGAGATCTCCCAGACATAGACCTGGAGAAGCTGGAAGAGGAATTGAATTAAAAGGACCTGCAAACCCTTCCTGAATAACAGTTGCACAAGGTGCACAAGGTATTTCTCAACTCCTCTACGGGGTCCACAACGCGGTTGGGCATAGCCACGGACTTGAACTTCGGCTCGAAGAAAATCCTGCGGGAGAACAAGAGGAGAGGACGTAAGACAACGCAACAACTGATCAGGGAGGCAGGTAACCTCATGATAAACTCTGGACAGATCCACAAGATCTCGAAGGTCTACCTCCAAACACCACCGAAAACCCAATGATGAAGATCCTCACCTAGAATATTAGAGGACTTAATGGTAGGTCCAAACAAAGGACTCTCCGAGATTGCATAAAAGAAGAGAACCTAGATATCCTATTGTTACAGGAAACCAAATGCCGAGGCACAGAAGTTGAAACCATATTTCAATGAATCTAGCGTGATTGTAACCACATATCAACAGACTCAGTAGGCACCTCAGGGGGGTTGTCCATCCTTTGGAACCCCTCCAACATCAGCATCCACAACCCTTTTTTTAGAGTGGGCACAATAATGACACACTTCGAGATCATCGGCTCGAGACAGGAGGGATTCATCACAAATGTTTATGGCCCCCACAACTAGAAAGACAAAGACAAACTTATGCTAAGGCTTGAACTCACCAAAACCCTGGTGACCACCAGCAACTGGATCCTAGGAGGTGACTTCAATATGATCCTCTCGCTATAGGAAAAAACATGAGGCACCAAAAAGTTGGAGCAAGACAAGGGTAAGTTCAAAACTCTCATTGATCATCTTAAGTTAGTAGATATAGAAAACAACAATGGCACCTTCACTTGGTCGAATCGTAGATCAGGCACCCAACACATCACCTGTCGACTCGATCGCTTCTTGGTCGCAGAGGAACTAATGGAGTCAGGCTCCCACCTGGAAAGCCTCATCCTACCAAGAGCTAGCTTAGATCATTGGCCACTGGTCCTCAACATACATATTGAAGACACTCCCAAATTCAATCCCTCTCGCTTCAAAAAATTCTGGCTCCTACACCCAGATTTCCAACACCTTGCCAAGGCTTGGTGGGCACAGGCAAAAATAGATCATGGTTCGAGCATGTACAAATTTCAGCAAAGACTCAAGAACTTTAAGCTACTGCTGAAGCAATGGAACAAGAACAGCTTCGGAGACATTTTCCACAGTATTCGAGATCTAGAAAGCTGGATGGAAATAATTCAGAAAACCTTTATCTCCGGATCTAGAACCATCGAACTAATGAAAGAGGAGGAAATGCTCAGAGTGCAACTAGAATAAAGAAGAAAGCAAGAGGAAATTCTTTGGAAACAAAAATCTCGAGTACAGTGGCTCAAGGAAGGGGAGCGAAACACCAAATTCTTTCATAGAACAGTGATGCATCGACGTCATGTCAACAGGATCTCCCACTTAGAATATGGCCAAGGAAACACAGTCAGAGAACACTCCAAAATAGAAACAGAGCTAATCAACTTCTACTGGGATCTCCTAACAGAAACCAAGGAGGACAGAATGGAGGCCATACAGAGAGTCACCAAACACATACCGGCCTTAGTAACCCAGGAGAAGAACGTCGCTCTCACTAAGCCCATCACCCAGGAGGAGGTGGACTAGGCAGTAAAGGACATGCCCCCAGGCAAGGCACCAGGACCGGATGGGTTCACCACAGACTTTTTCCATCACTGCTGGGATCTGATAAGAAGAGATGTATGGGAAGTCGTAGAGGAATCGAGATCTTCAAGCGTGGTTCTACCAACCCTTAATGCGACCTTCCTAACCCTCATTCCAAAAGAAGAATGAGTCACCAACCCCAAACACTTCAGACCCATAGCCCTTTGCAATGTGTTTTACAAAATCATCACAAAGGTAATAGCAAACAGGTTGAAACCCATCCTGACTCATGTCATTTCCAAGGAACAGGTTGGGTACATATAAGGGAGGCAAATCATGAACAATGTCATCTTGGCACATGAAGTCATCCACTCTCTTAAAACCTCCAAAACCCCAGGTATGTTAATTAAACTGGACCTCTCCAAAGATTTTGACAGAGCCAGTTAGAAATATCTAAAAGCCATCCTCGACCCCTTTGGATTTGATTAGGGCTGGGTCAAATGGATTCTCAACCTCATCTCTTCCACCTTCTTCTCCATCCTGGTTAATGGTGTCCCTTCCAAGCCCTTTTCACCTTCTCATGGCATCCGGCAGGGAGACCCCCTCTCGCCCTTCCTTTTCGTGCTCATGGTGGAAGGCCTAGGAAGATCCATCAAGGCAACACTCACAAGAGGCTCCCTTAAAGGTCTACCTCTCTATAATCTTCAGCCAGCCCTCTCCCAAAGCCAATTCGTAGACGTAACTCTCCTCCTTAACTCCCCCTCGGAAAGGGGGGCCTTTACACTCAACTCCATCCTCTCCGACTTCACAGAAGCCTCGGGTATGTCTCTAAACCTGGATAAATCCAAGCTCTACTTTTTCAACACTCCTGTCCCTGTTCAAGTACATATTTCCAGACTCCTAGGCATACCCAGGAGCTCCCTTCCGTCCAATTACCTAGGCATCCCCCTCACAGGTGCGGCAGCCAGATCTATCTCCCTGGACATCCTTCTCCTCTCCATCTCCAACAGACTAAGCAATTGGACCTTCAGACCCCTCAATATAGCCTCTCAGCTAGTCCTCCTTAAATTAGTCTTGCAGGCCCTTCCCACCTATCTTTTCACAGTCCTAGCGACTCCCAAATTTTTCATCAAAGCCATAAAGAACCTACAATGCAACTTCCTCTGGCATGGACACCAACCAAACAAGAAATGGGCCCTGGTGAGCTGGTACAAAACTTGCTTGCAAAAAATTTAAGGAGGACTAGGCCTACGAGACCCGGGAAAGCTCAACCAAGTCATGGGTACCAAAATCTGGTGGCGTTGGCTAAAAACTCCTACGGAAGCCTAGGCATGCATCTAGAGGCACAAGTATGCCCCCCTAATGCCAGCCAATCAACTGATCAGGCACAACACCAGAATTCAAGGATAGAACATCTGGAACACCGCTTGGCAAAACCGCACTCTGGTTCAGAACCATGCCTTCTGGGAGGTCAGAAATGGAGAGAGTGCCATGCTCTGGCAGGACTCCTGGCAGCAATTCAAACCCCTGATCAGAATAGAAGACCTAGCCACCCTCATAGATCGATCCACACACCTCCTTAAAGGTCAAGGATCTTTGGAAACCTCAAGGGCAGCATCTCCACTGGCGACAATGGAAAACATCCCACCAAGACCTCAGAGTCCCAGAAAATCTCAATTTAGGAAGTTGGCACACCCAAGCCATCTTGCGCTGGGGATACTCCACAGCTGGGACCTTCACAAAAAAGGAGGCCTACTCCATACACAGCCACCCCCAAGGCGAAGGTAAAGAGACAATTTGGAACAAATTCTGGGACTCTGCTCTATGGCCAAAGGTTTCCACCTTCCTATGGCTGGTGGTGCACAATAAGGCTCTAACCTGGGAGTACCTCAGTGATGCAGGAGCATCTACGACGTCATGAAATGAGTAGCGTGGGGACAAAGAGATACAGCTGGACAGTGCCGGTACATACATTTTGAATTGCTTGAATATTGTTGCGCCGCCATTTAACTGAAGGCATTCAAAGCTAAGCACACTTGTATTATGTTATATATAGGAAGGCATTTAATAGTTTTAATGCTGTTAGATAGGAATTAGCTGAAGATTAGATAGTTTTTACTTCCGGTACAGAAAACGAATATAGGCACCCTCCTTTGTATAATTGAGATTTATTATTCAGCATTAGCCTTAAGGAAGAAAAAGAAGAGCAACTCAGAGAACTGGTGAAGAATCCCCATGTACAGATATTGAATTAATAGTGAAGCTTTGATTCAATTCCATGGCTGTGATTATTCTCTGTGTGTTGTTGATATTATGCTATTGCATATTCGCTTCCTGTTTTGCCTATTGTCTATATGCTGCATATGTGATTGCTTGGCAGGTTCAAAATCTGAGGGAATGAGAGAATGGGTTTCAATCGTTTCTCTGTTTAAGCTAGGAGATTCCTGCATAGAGTGCAGTGAAATACCTCCACATAGAGTGCGTTCAGGAGGTTGGACAGTTAAACCCTCATCTTTGGTTGGTCAGAAGTCGTGCTGAGTCATTCGAACCGTGCAGGTGAAGTGCAGGTTGAGTTGAAGTCTCAGAGTCAAGCCTGGGAAGAGAAGAACAGGAGAGCCGTGGTTAAATTCCATGGATATGTTTATTTTCTGTGTGTTGTTGGCATTGTGCCTCTGCATATTTGCTTCCTGTTACCTACTTCTTTCATATGCTGCTTACGTGATTTTATGGAAGAATTGAGTATAGAGTGGTTCTGAGTAGAAAGTTGGTGAAAGCTCAGGAGGGAGAGTTCCTTGCTGGTATTGTGTAATAGCCCCAGGTGAAGCTCGAACGGGAGGAGTTTCAGAGCGAAGGACTCTTCAAGAGGAAGAGAATCGACGACTTGAACTTCTGGGAAGAAGTTAAACTTCAAGTGCAAGTAGAACCCGGTTGCCATCGCATATCGGCATATCGGGGTTGGCGAGTGCAAGAGTTGCATGCACGTCGATATCGCGGGTAGCGATTTCCAGTTTTCATGGGAGCATAGACTTTTGGAGGAACAAGTGGCACGTAATCTCGAGACGTCAGGTCTCGAGAGCTGAAGGGCCAAGAAATTGGTCTCATAAGTCGCGAACTCGCGAGGGGACGAGATAGCGATACTCGGGTATCGGCGACTTGGGCCTCGGAAGTCGAAGTGGAGTTACCTTGGACTCGCAGGAAGCGAAGCTGCGATATTGCGGGATTGTGAGTCTCGGCATCTCGGTACATCGGATATCGGGAGCTGAAGTCCCGAGTGGTTAGTAGTGCGAGAGGCGAAGTCCCGATCCCCCAAAGTAGAGAAGAAGAGAATAGAGAGGAGTGAACTGTGGGTGCAGAGGATCCGCTAGGAAGAGAGAAGAACCGTCGAGTTCTTCGGGCCCGCGGGAAACGAAGGTCCTGGTGAAAGCGACTGTATCGTCGAGGGCAAGTGAGGTTGCGTCAGAGTGGTATCAGAACCAGGGAAAGAATTTCTCTTTGTTCAGGTAGCAGGGAGAAGAGGATTTTTCCATGCCGCCTAGAAGAGAGAGGCAATCTCCTGATCATGAGGATAGGGATGCCCGAAGAAGGGGTAGATCGGCAGGGAATCCAGAGATGGAACGTCAAATACGAGATCTCAAGTTGAGACTCGAAGAGATGGAGACCACCCAAAGGCACGGAGCTGGCGCTAGGAATCTTAGTGATTCCAAGGTAGAAGAGGAAGTTGGACACGATGCTGAAGAGGTCACAACAGAAGATGCCTCGACAAAAAGTCTGATTAGAGCCATTTCGAGGATGAGCTCGAAGACGAAGATGGACATTCTCGTCTATGAGGGAAGTCTAAACGCAGAGGAATTGTTGGATTGGATCCGAGCATTGGATACCTACTTCGATTACGAAGATATCGAAGAAGACAAGAAAATAAGGCATGTTGTTACCAAGCTGAAAGGACATGCAGCCTTATGGTGGGACGAACTGCAGGCAGACAGACGTTCCAAAGGAAAATAGAAGATAAAGAGCTGGGATCGGATGATCGCCAAGATGAAGGAAAAGTTCATTCCGAGAGACTACCAGATCACTCTGTTCAAGCACATACATAACCTGAGACAGAAGTTGATGACGGTGAAGGAATACACCGAAGAATTCTACAGGCTCAACATCAGAGCGAGTCATCAGGAGAGTGATGATGAAAAGGTGGTGAGATACCTGAATTGTCTTAGGTATGACATTCAGGATGAATTGAGCATGGTCACCATCCGAACAGTTGAGGATGCGTACCAGATGGTTCTGAAAGCTGAGGAAAAGTTGAGCCGCAAGCAGGGACAGTGGGGGCAAGGCAGGAGCTAGCCCAGGGGTAAGGCGGTTGCCCAAGAAAGAACTCAGAAGCCTCAAGGTAGAGTCGAAAGAGGTGGAACCTCACAGTAGAGGCAGCAATATGCTGAGCCGATGAGGCAGCATACTGAGCAGGGTGGCGGATATGCTGACGCCAATGTAATTCCTCGTACCCGAGGTAGAGGAAGAGGCTGTGGAGGAGTTATCACATGTTTTACATGTGGGAAAGACGGACACAAGGCTGTTGACTGTCCAGAAAGGAAGATGGACAGAGGAAAAGCTCACGTCGCTGAGGCGCAGAGGCGTGACGTTGAGGATGAAGACACTGGAAGTGGGAAGTCACTGACAGTGCACAAGGCTCTCTTGAAACCTGAGAGAGAGGTGGACAACTCAATGCAAAGATGCAGACTGTTCCGGACGACTTGCAAAACCAAGGGCTGGAAATGCAAGGTCATAGTGGACAGCGGAAGCACCGATAATCTCGTTTCGACCGAGATGGTGGAGAAGCTGGAGCTGAAAATGAACAAACACCCGAGTCCATACAAAGTGACATGGTTGTAGAAAGGACACTAGGTATGTGTTACGAGACAATGCTTGGTTGAATTTAAAATGGGTAACTATAAGGATGAGATCCTGTGCGATGTCATTCCCATGGATGTCTATCATGTTTTATTGGGTAGACCTTGGCAGTATGACCGACATGTTGTTCATGATGGGAGAATGAACACATACACCTTGGAGAAGGATGGGAGATCACATACATTGCATCTGGTAAAGGATAAGGAAGTGAAGCTGGAAGTGAGCAGTACCATACTTCTCATGAGTAGAAAAGAGCTTCTCACAGAGATGGAGAAGAATGAAGATCCACAGTTCTTTGTTGTCAGGAAGCCGAAAATTGTCCTGACAAGCACAAGAGTGGACGACTTACCAGAGGAGATTCAGGAACTATTGGGAGAGTTCGCTGATATCATCATGGATGAACTACCTCGTTCGTTGCCACTGATGCGGATTGTGAGTCACCACATTGATCTCATACCCGGAGAAAGTTTGCCAAATAAGGCAGCGTACAGGTTGAAACCTCAGGAGAATGAGGAAGTCAAAAGGAAGGTACAAGATCTGCAGGATAAAGGACTGGTAAGAGAAAGTCTTAGTCCATGTGCTGTTCCGACAGTGCTGAGTCCAAAGAAGGATGGAGGTTGGAGGATGTGTACAGACTCCAGGGTGATTAATAAAATTACCATCAGATACAGGTTTCCATTGCCGAGAATGGATGATCTGATGGATTTCCTGAGTGGGGCAAATTACTTTTCCAAGATAGATCTCAAGAGCGGATATCATCAGATCTGGATGAGAGAGGGGGATGAGTGGAAGACATCATTCAAAACAAACGAGGGTTTGTATGAATGGTTGGTCATGCCGTTTGGGTTGACAAACGCGCCAAGCACATTTATGCAGCTGATGAATGAAGTCCTGCGAGAATTCATTGGCAAATTTGTTGTTGTGTATCTAGACGACATATTGATATTCAGCAAGACCAGGGCTAAACACTTGAGGCATTTGGCCATTGTGATGAGAAGAATGCAACAGGAGAAGCTACTGATCAATTTGAAGAAGTGTTCCTTCATGCAGACAGAACTCATTTATTTGGGCTTTGTAATCTCGGCAAATGAATTGAATATGGATCCTGAGAAGGTTGAAGTAATCAGGAATTGGCCATCGCTGAGGAATGTTTTTGAGGTAAGGAGCTTTCACAGTTTGGCAAGCTTCTATAGAAAATTCATTCTGAATTTTAGTGTAATCAGTGCCGAAATGATGGACACTGTGAAGAAGCGGCATAAAGTTTTTCATTGGACAACAAAAGCTGAAAGGAGCTTCAATTTATTGAAGCGAAAGATCACCGAGCAGCCAATTATGGTGCTGCTGGATTTTCAGAAGACCTTCCAAGTGAAGTGTGATGCTAGTGGATATGCTATTGGAGGAGTCTTGAGTTAGGATGACAAAACTGTAGCATATTATAGCAAGAAGCTGGATGATGCAAAGCTGAAGTACTCCACGTATGATAAAGAGTTCTATGCCATCATTCAGGCATTAAAGAAGTGGAGGCATTATCTCATACCCAAGGAATTTGTCCTGTACAACGACAACCATGCATTACAGTTCATGAGTCAGCAAGAGAAGCTGAATCAAAAGCATGCAAAGTGGGTGGAATACATGCAGAATTTTACATTTGTGATAAAGCACATTTCGGGGACTGCTAACAAAGTAGCTGATGCTTTGATCAGGAAATGTTTGTTGCTGCAGGAGTTCAGAGTCAAAACCTTGGGTTTTGAAAAATTAAAAGATATGTATGCAGGTGACGCAGACTTTGGCGAGGCATATGAGGCAGCCGAGAACCCAGTTCTTAGGGATCGGAGTCCATGGCTGGAATATATATTTCAAGAAGGATTGCTATTCAAAGGCAATCAGTTGTGCATACCGAATTGCTCCATGAGGGAGAATTTGGTGCAGGAAAAACACAGCGGAGGATTAGCAGGTCATTTTGGACATGACAAAATGTTCGCCAAGATGAGCGAATCGTATTATTGGCCTGGCATGTGCGCTGATGTTAAAATATTTGTTGAAAAATGCCGGATATGTCAACACGCGAAGGGACGAAAACAAAATGCTGGGTTATATCAACCGTTGCCCATACCTGAAAGGCCATGGGAAGCCATCAGTATGGATTTTGTGTTGGGTTTACCGAGAACTCAGAGAGGAGTTGATTCCATATTTGTGGTGGTGGACAGGTTTTCAAAGATGGAACATTTCATACCGTGTCATAAGACCAGCGATGCCACGCACATCGCCAACTTGTTTTTCAAAGAGATTGTCCGATTGCATGGATTGCCGAGAAGCATAGTCTCAGATCGGGATACCAAATTCATAGGTCATTTTTGGAGAACGCTATGGAAGAAGCTAGGGACTGACTTGGCATTCAGTTCTTCTTACCATCCGCAGATAGATGGGTAGACCGAAGTAGTCAACAGAAGCTTGGGGGATCTGTTGAGAAGCCTGGTGACCGAGCATCACAGCAGTTGGGATCAGATCCTACCACAAGCAGAGTTTGCGTACAACGATTTTGTGAATCAGAGTAAAGGTAAGAGCCCATTTCAAATTTTGTATGGGACACAGCCGCGAGGAGTATTTGAGCTCAGGGAGTCAGAGCAGGCTGAAACTAGTAGCGCGAGAGCTGAAGAGTTCGCCGAAGCAATGCAGGAACTTCACACATAGGTGAAGAAACGACTGATGAAGGCGAACCAGGAGTATAAGCGCAGAGCCGACCAGAGGAAAATACAACTTCGGTTTGAAGTTGGGGACATGTTTCTAGTGCACCTGAGGAAGGAAAGGTTCCCGAGAGGAACATATAACAATATCAAGATAAAGAAAATTGGACCGTGCAGAGTGCTGAGGAAATTTGGTGGGAATGCATATGAGCTTGAATTGCCAAAGGGCATCGGGATATCTCCGATTTTCAATATTTCAGACTTATACCCATACAGGGCTGATACAACAGACACTGGAATAGGGGAACCAGTGGTCCAGTGGCAGAAGCAATTACCAGTTGCACAGAAACTGCAGATGGAGTGCATACTGGATAAACGAGTTGGAAAGAAGGCCAGGAGGAAGCAATATTTTGAGTACCTGGTGAAATGGAAAAATCACCCAGTAGAGGATGCCAGCTGGGAAACAGAGTCAGTGATTCAAAAGCATGGGCAGACTGTGCATGAGCTCATGGACAAGAGCACATGAAATCTTTTAAGTCGAGGAGTATGATGCAGGAGCATCTACGACATCATGAAACGAGCAGCGCGGGGACAAAGAGATACAGCTGGACAGTGCCAGCACATACATTTTGAATTGCTTGAAGATTGTTGCGCCGCCATTTAACTAAAGGCATTCAAAGCTGAGCGCACTTGTATTATGTTATAGATAGGAAGGCATTTAATAGTTTTAATGCTGTTAGATAGGAATTAGCTAAAGATTAGATAGTTTTTACTTCCGGGAGGGAAAATGAATATAGGCACCCTCCTTTGTATAATTGAGATTTATTATTCAGCATTAGCCTTAAGGAAGAAGAAGAAGAGCAACTCAGAGAACTAGTGAAGAATCCCCATGTACAGATATTAAATTAATAGTGAAGCTTTGATTCAATTCCACGGCTGTGATTATTCTCTGTGTGTTGTTGATATTATGCTGTTGCATATTCGCTTCTTGTTTTGCCTATTGTCTATATGTTTCATATGTGATTGCTTGGCAGGTTCGAAATCTGAGGGAATGAGAGAATGGGTTTCAATCGTTTCTCTGTTTAAGATAGGATATTCCTGCATAGAGTGCAGTGAAATACCTCCGCATAGAGTGCGTTGAGGAGGCTGGACAGTTAAACCCTCATCTTTGGTTTCTTAGAAGTCGTGTTGAGTCATTCGAACCGTGCAGGTGAAGTGCAGGTTGAGTTGAAGTCTTAGAGTCAAGCCTGGGAAGAGAAGAACAGGAGAGCCGTGGTTAAATTCCATGGATATGTTTATTTTCTGTGTGTTGTTGGCATTGTTCCTTTGCATATTTGCTTCATGTTACCTACTTCTTTCATACGCTGCTTACGTGATTTTATGGAAGGATTGAGTACATAGTGGTTCTGAGTAGAAAGTTGGTGAAAGCTCAGGAGGGAGAGTTCCTTGCTGGTATTGTGGAATAGCCCCAGGTGAAGCTCGAACGGGAGGAGTTTCGGAGTGAAGGACTCTTCAAGAGGAAGAGAATCGACGACTTGAACTCTTGTGAAGAAGTTAACCTTCAAGCGCAAGTAGAACCCGGTTTCCATCACATATCGGCATATCGGGATTGGCGAGTGCAAGAGTTGCATGCACGGCGATATCGCGGGTAGCGATTTCCAGTTTCCGTGGGAGTGTATACTTTCAGAGGAACAGGTGGCACGTAATCTCGGGACGTCGGGTCTTGGGAGATGAAGGGCCAATAAATTGGTCTCATAAGTCGCGAACTCGCGAGGGGACGAGATAGATATACTCGAGTATCGACGACTCGGGCCTCAGAAGTCGAAGTGGAGTTACCTTGGACTCGCGGGAAGCGAAGCCGCGAGATTGCGGGATTGTGAGTCTCGGCATCTCATTACATCGGATATCGGGAGCTGAAGTCCCGAGTGGTTGGTAGTGCGAGAGGCGAAGTCCCAATCCCCCGAAGTAGAGAAGAAGAGAATAGAGAGGAGTGAACTGTGGGTGTAGAGGATCCACTAGGAAGAGAGAAGAACCGTCGAGTTCTTCGGGCCCGCGGGAAACGAAGGTCCTGGTGAAAGCGACTGTGCTGTCGAGGGCAAGTGAGGTTGCGTCACTCAGGAAACGAGGCTTCATCGGGCCTTCCCTCTGTGTGCTATGTTATCAACAAGAGGAAACCAAAGAACATCTCTTCAATGGGTGCCACTACAGTTAGATTGTTTGGGATCACAATGCACAAATCATGCGCAAGTCTAACCAATACCAGAACAACGTCAACGACACAATTGAGCACTGGGATCGCATCTCCTACAAAAGCATGCTTCTAAACTACATCTGGCAACTTTTACCAGGATTCATCCTCTGGAAGCTCTGGAAGGAAAGAAACAGAATAATTTTCCACTCACAGGCCTCCACGCTAGAGGACACATGGAGGACCATCAACTCGCTAATCAAGGAAACAGTCAGAAGCCACTCCTGGAAAGAGGAGGACCTTAGGTGCACCCCCAAAGAATAATGCATTCTCCAGCACTAGAAGCCCATCCCAACTAATCACTCCATCCCGAGGACCAACAAACCTTCTCAGACCAGCCCTACCACTTGGTCCCCCCCCTATGCCCACTTCATCAAAATCAATTTTGATGGAGCGGCCAAAGGCAACCCGGGAACAACAGGATGGGGAGCGGTGATCAGAGACTCTAAAGGAAAGATCCTAGGGCTGTTAGCAGGCTTCCTAGGGGAAACAAAAAACAATGTTGCAGAACTAACAGGCTTATCGAGAGGGCTGCAAGCAGCAATGGAGAAATATTACCGCAACATAGTCCTGGAAGGAGACTCACAAGTTATCATCTGCTTAATCGCCAAGATCCTAAATGGGAGTCTCCCCTCAAAGATCTCACCAAGCTGGTGACTCTCAGGAATGATAGAAGATTTCAAATGCCTCCTCACACCCACTCTCAGCATCATACCCTCCCACGTGAAGCGAGATGCAAAAAGAGTAGCAGATTGTCTAGCAAATGAAGCAGCCGAAAAGGAAGTTGATTACTCTTGGTGGGTGGACCACGTCTTAGAATGCTCAGGCCTATTCATGAGGTTCCAAACCTTAGCCACCAGATATCTACCCCCCCTAGATGGGGTGACATGTGGGCAACAAAGGACACGCAGGCTGCCGCTAGGATGCTCCTTTATGGCATCAACCGATGAGTGCCCCTCTACTATTAATTCGAAAGGGCTCACACCATCCAAATCCATTTGATGAGCCCTCTTGTGCGTGATAACTGTACTAGTCAGCAGAGCATTCAACACTCGGCCTTAATGGCATTGGAAGTCATGGTAGATTGGTGTATTATCACAGAGTCGAATTGGGAAGAGGAGCATTGGCTCCTCGCAGTGTTCATTTTGTCTGCATAGTAATTCAGAGCCCTGCTGAAGTTTGGGAGAGGAAAGGCCCATACGACAGGATCTTGGGCCCCTCCCAGCGTCTCCATAATGCCAAGGCTCAGAGGGAAACGATGCAGAGGGACCGCCTGGTATAGGGATAAGTCCTAGTGCCAACGCCATCGAAAATTCGAATGAGCACTCGCTTTAGCTGCCACTTGACGTAGAGAGCAGCCATGGATGCCTCCCATGGTGTACGTTGAGGAAATTAGTCTGGAAGAGTCAATGCAAAGCCACCCCACATTTGAATTGGAAAAGAAAGGCACGCTCCCACCCGGGGACACCTTGGAGATCCTCACCACCGAAAGAACGGAGGACTTCTTCCCAACCTGCATCGTGGAGGAGGAAACTCCTCCCGAAGGCACCACAAAGAGAGAGGAGCAAGTGACCAGAGCGGTGAGGTACAACACCACAGGGAGGGAGGAGACACCAAAGTCGTCAACCAATGCAGCGAGGTACTCCGAGGCACAAGCACCCGACGGAAAAATTGGGATGGAACAGACATCCTTCTCCAAATTAGCACACCTTCCCCTCATCTTTGAGCTCAGGAGTCTCATGGATGACCAAGTCTTCCATCTCGCCAGGATGGACCAAAGGATAGATATGCTCTTTGCGGCCCACTCCAAGAATCTTCCACCATGGCAGTGTCCGACGTGTGCGCAGACGTACTCGCTACCAGCAGGCTGGCGACAGAATCAGAATGAGCGGCAATGCATGGGAAACTAGTTCAACTGACATTTCTGGTTAGAAGTATCTCTGTTATCTTAAGTTTAGGTAGCTGTTCAGTTTTTTCACTTCTAGTTATGGCACACTCCTTGAAACATTTTAGCTTAATAGCCCGGGTTTCCTTCGGGTAGGGTATTCTCATGTATGTTTTGGTAACAAAGCCACACCTGGCACAGGAGATCTAGTTGTCTCGGTTTCCTATTCAGGCGGGACAGTTGGCATCATCAACAGTTAATGTATTCTCTTTTTGCTAATATAATAGGATCCACCCATTTTTATTTAAAAAAAAAAAAAAACATATCAATTTTGTGATATTTGGTTTTCATATATCAATATAAAAATACTTTATATTGATATTTTCATATATATATATATATATATATATATATATATATATATATATATTCTAAAAAGTGTTTTAAGGAATATCACTTTTTGAATGATTCTTTTTTGTTGTTATATGATTTTGCTATTGCAAGTCCGATCGATCTCATTGACCATTTCTCTAGAAATGGTTAATGTAGTTTAAATATAACTTGGTTTTTGGAATCATTGGATTGATTTCTATATTGTAAGTGGAAATTATGCTTATATGTTCATTCCACTATATCCCTCATAGTTTTGTAAAAACATTCCCCCCTTTGATTAATCTCCAACATCACTCTAGATGAGCTAAAGACCAATTTATCATCATTTACATCTTCTATATTAATTAATTGTGTTTTGTTATGATGAATTTATGTTCCTTCATTATTGGTACCTATAGAACATTAAACATATGTGAATTAATATATTGTTTGAAACATGTCATCAAACATTCGTAAGTATATTATTAATGAAAAAAAAAGCATATTGAATAGTGTTTTTTCATTCACCTAATTCATCCCTCTGCAATTTTTCCATAAAGATTTTACACTCCTCTACACTTAGATACAAAATAATCTTATCGAGCTTCCTCATTTTGTGTCCCTACATGACACGAACTAGCCAATATGTATTAGTTAATCTTATATATAATTCAACCATATTAATTTTGTATAAAATTTACAGAGAACCTGCCTTCTTTTATTTTTCCAGATGTGTCATCATTGTGTCGACCAAAAATTTTCTTATTTGAACTCTTTTCACTTATATTTTTATCAATATACAGCATGTAACATTCAATACAAAAAATAATAAATATATTTTATAAATAAATCACATAATTTTTAGTGAAAGAAATCCATGGTAACCGATGTGCTTTTTATATAGAAATCCACGGTGTGTTTATTACATAAACCACATCATTACGCTCCATACAACAAAACACACCAAAAAATTTAATTTATTTTTTAAACTATTGTGAATTACAACAATGCGATATATATAGAAGACATAATAGAGACTACAATAGAAAACAAAAACATAGCAAAAAAATTCAACATTCATTAAAAAAAGAATAGAAAAATTACACACCGATGAGAAGAAAAATTTAAAAAATTATATGACAACATTTTCTGTGTTGTTTAGATGAGAAAACATTGACGATATTTTTTTTATGCACCATATTTTTTAAACTTAAAAAAAAAAACAAAATTATGGCTTTATCGGTGCTCCTTAGACATAAACGCACCGGTACATTTTTGTCGAAATGGTGCACCGAAAAATCAGAAAACGGTTTTTAAAAAAAATGTCAAATCAAAAACCGTTTAAAAAAAATATTCAAAGGGCTCACTGCATTTGGGATCCTATGCAATAAGTGGTCCCTTTTCATATCTTTCCAAACACTTATATATAGAAAAACAAACCCATTAGATCTAAAACACCTAAAATGAAAAGCCATAATTTTGAAGTGATAGGGGGATTTAAACCCTAGGGTGAAAATTTGCATTCACGTAAGCAAAAAAAACAAGGTTTTAAGGTAAGTATGAATTTAGTTATTTATTTTATTTTTTATCTGAATGTAGGGTTTTGAGTGAATCACCATATCCTTCAAATCCTGATTTCTAAATATTTTTTGATGTTCCAAATTATTCTTGTACTCCACAATGCTCCCTGGTATGTCTCTCTTCCAAATATGTCTCCTGTAAATTTTGGAAAAATAATGAAAATATTGAATACCTTCTTAATATTAAAAAACGTTTATGAAAAGGGTTTATAGTGAATCACCATACCCTTCAAATTATCATATTCTAAATAATAATTGTGGTTCCAAAGTATTCTGCTCCTCCATAGTTTTCCTTTGTATGTCTCTCTTGCATGTCTCTCCCTTGCAAAATTTTGCAAAATAATGAAACAGTGAATAACGTTTTAGTATTTAAATGAATTTATGAAATTCGATTCCCTCTCTTTTTTTAATTGTTTAAAAAAATTGCATTTTTTTAAACTTTTTTCGGCACGACGATGCATTTATGTAATACACATCAGTGCAACCATATTACATTACACACCGATTCTTCCATATTAATTGATGCACTAGAGACATTAAATTGTTTTTATTAACAAAATCACGAAACAGAGTGTAGTTAATTTTTCAACACATCAGTGCTTATTATTAATATGTGGACCTGTGTTTTTATGGTTTATAAGCCCACCAGGATGCTTTAAAAATTATTTGAACTTTTATTTGCACATTAAATAGTATACTCATCTCAAACTATCTTTTAGGATGAATTCACGTCACTTACAATACTTCAGTATACATTTTACACTTTATGTTGCCTTATTCTTAAAAAATGGTTTCAAAACTGTATTCAAACTCATATCGTGGTATGGTCCTCGTAATTTATTTTAGATATGTGTAGGAAAATGTATTGTTAAGTTTGTTGAAATGCAGGGAGAAAACCTTATTATATGATCAAATGGTCAATTCTTCAAATTCGATCCCATTCCATATCGCTCAAAGTCCATCGAGGAGTTCTCCCTTTCCATATCCAGTAATTTTAACTTATTTTATTTATGTTCAGTTATCTCATTGATTTTTTTTTTATCCATGTCAATCTGAAAAAATGTATCTAAATTTACAAGATCCTGATTCAGAATCGAGTTCAGATGCAAAAAATATTCTAGTACCGATTCAAAAATGTCGGAAGGTCTTATAAGGAGCAACATAACACAAGTAGTTGGTAGATGAAAATGGACAACCGCTTTACCCTACCAATTGTGACTTTCCATCTTTTAGCTGGAGTCATGGGTCAACGATGGTAATATTGTTTGGTATAATGTAATTTGAACAAACAAATTATTGCATTGTTCTTACTAATATCATCGATGTACTAAAATATGCTTCCACCACCCGTCTCTTTGGACATAGTGCCCGATCAAAGTCTACCCATCTTAGGACAATAATGTTACTGTATAATATGAAAGAAACGTTTATGATGTAAAATGCATGTTTCTTGACAATATTAAGGTAATTGACCAACAAGTGACGTATATTAATTTTGAGAAATCTTGTCACACAATCAACATTAGAAATGCTTTATTTTATAAACCTTAAATGACCTTGTACATTTTTATTTCCCACTAACTGTAGGATATTGAAAGGTAAGGTTCTTTTGTTGAAAATGTTGGGTGTTGAGTATATATCATATCATGCATGTTCGAATTACTGTATTCTATATAGAGAAGAGTATGTAGACAAAGAGATATGTATGAAATGTTGGCATGATAGGTACCATAAATCAAATAAAAATGGTAAATTGCATGGTCCTCCTCATAAGATATTGAGACATGTGCCTATAATCCCAAGGATTCAAAGGCTATTTCATTGCAAAGAATTAGATATGTTGTAGGAATGGCATACCTCGCACATAATTCTGTCGAGAGTTATGTGAATAAGTGAGTCAAGATTTATGTGAATCCCAATAGATTCAATATCCATGAAGCATATAGAAAATACATGGCCAAAAATATTCAAGGATGAATTATGGAGTCTATGAATCAACATAAAAATGGATGGCCTAAACCCATATTCCCTCCAAAACACCAACTATTATGTTTGGCATGTAGTACTGATCAATAACAATATCCCCCCATGGGTGAAGAATGGAAATCTTATGTTGGATCTTATAGTCCCTGGTAGAAGACAAGTGAAGAATATGGATGTATACCTACAACCATTCGTATATGAATTGAGGGAAATATGGGAAGAGATACATGTATATGATGTATCAAGATCCATCACAACAAATAAGAGTTTTATGTTTTATGGCATATGTTATTACACCACACATGATTATCCAGGATTAGGAGTTTGCTCTGGTAATTAGCATGTTTATTGATATTTTTATATATGTAACAATATTTATTTTCATATTTAATTCACTGTGATTTAAATTCTATTCTTAAACCCTAACATGTTATGTATACAACAATTTCCTAACTATTATAACCAAAGGATATCATGGATGTAAATGTTGTGGAACTTCTCTGAAGTGTAGGTGGTCCAACCACCTACAAAATCCAATGTACAACTGCTCAAGCGTATTCCTCCCAAAAGAACACCCTTATAGAAGACAAAAATCCTCTTTCAATGGTAAACCAGAGAGAACCCAAAGGCCTACAATAATGAAACCAACATAATGGATTAGAGCATATGAGAGAGAGAGAAGGAGAAGGAGATTATAGAAATTTTTTATTCAAATGGGGAGCCTATGTTCGATGATCCATAATTATTCGAAACCTATGTTGAGAAATTTCCCATTGGGATGAAAAGGATATCTATCTTTTATGAGCTCCCCTATTGGGAGCATCTTAAGATTGCCCACTTACTAGATCCCATGAATATATTTAAAAATGTTTCATATTCTTTATGGAGGAACATATCATAGAAATAAAGTGACACATTGGATTTGAGGAGAGATCTTGTTTCTTCAAAAACTAAAAGGAAACATTGGACACAAAAATAAATTAGAGGAGAGGTTGGTCCCTCTTGGTATTTCAAAGAAGGTGATGTCCCATGGATTTTGAAGAAAGAAGATATTTCTTTGGAAAACGAAGTTCTATTGGGTGTGAAGGTGCCTTATTTATATGGGTCTTCCCTACAATGTTGCTTCAATGTGCATCAAGACCATTTGTCGAGGTTGAAATCACATGACTAATTGAACCTTTTAAAGGTACGACATACGTCAAAAGTATTATTTTATTATTTTTAATTTTTATTTTTATGCCATGGGATAAAACATAATTAATTTTTTATGTTTTTACTTTGTAGTGTCATTATCCTCTACTCATGCATGGGTGTGTGAACCATGACTTCCCCCATGACCTAAGGCACCCAACATCTAAATTATCTGCATTTGTACGTTGGATCACATCAAAGGAGATTCATATGGATAGCATTCCATGGTGGCATCAAGAGATAATCAAGATTGTTTGTATGTTTGAGAAGGAACTACCTTCGAGTTTCCTGGACTTGCAGGTTCATCTTCTAATTCACCTAATATATGAGGTTGAATTAGTCGGTTTGTTCTCCTCTTCTTGGATGTTTTTTTTATAGAGGTACATGAAGAAATTGAAAGTATGTTTTTGTCAAAGGGAAAAACCCCAGGGGTATATATCATAGGGGTACATATCATATGAGTCTTTATATTATGCCAGTGAGTACATCAAGAAGATTGACAACACACCAGGTGTAGTTATTTAGGACAATGAAAGGGGTGAAGATAAAAGAGAAGGGGAGCTTCTCAAAATGAATGGAAAAATGCTCTTGATAAATAGTTAGTGACTTATCATTTTTCAAATTTCTACACAGTAACTATTCATATTGAACTTCATAATGTATATTTTCATGATCTCATATGTACTATATGTTGGTTTGATTTCATGAATACATCAATGAATTTAGAAATTGATGCCATCAATAAATTCATTCTTTACAATTAGGAGGAATCACAATCATGGGTTGCACTGTACTAATAGAAGAGAAGGAAATGGGAAATTTACAGGAAATAATTCAAATGGTTGAATGGTAGAAGAATGCATTATCCTGATAATTTAAAATAAATATGCCAATGATATGCCCCAATAGTTGGGTTGTTTACCAAGTCAGAGAGAAATATGGTTCATTTGATTGTTACCCACGTGAAGAAGAGGATGCACTAAACATAGGGATTGGTTGCAACAACGTGGTAATAATATTTGTGTGTACCTAATTTTTAACTTCATGATGCACTTTTGAATTTTAAGTACATATGTATTATTTTATATTTTAATGGTCGGGTTATTAGGCACATATTGACACTGTGGTTTTTTCACTCTTTAATATGTGCATTTGTTCCCATATATGTGGGCATATGGACATCATTTCCACATAGAGGATGTCGATGATGGAAACATGACACACGACTATGGAGTCGAGTTCCACCAATCTAGTCTTGCTATCCACTACGATCAAAACACCATATAGGAGAAGTTAGGTTACATTAGAAAGATACAAGTGATCATTCAAGTGGAATTTTCTTCTTTCCAATGTGCAAGTGGTGGGACATCTTTGATTAGAATAATGTAAAGGAATATTGTGACAGTGGAATGATATGTATCAACTCTAAAAAGATGTGGGATGAAGCTAAGGAGCCTTATGTTTTCCAAAACACTGCAACCAAGTGTTTTTGTACCCAAATGTGTTGGATAGGGATTGGTGGTTTGTTTGAAGACATGAACCTAGATCAAAACATATTTTTAAGAACAACAATGTTAGCATGCCAAGCGAGGAATATAATGAGGGTGGTGACAATGGAGAGTGATATGTACATGTTTTATTTCATATTTAATATTGTTGTTGTATCTTTTTGTTATATTCTTTATTTTGTTAATTATATTGGTTTTTATTCATCTTCTAATAGAGAAAATGTTAAGTTAATTATAACAAATCTTTGAACAATTTCAATTGGTTAACAATCAATTTGATGTGTAATGTGTTTGTATTTCAAATTATTTTTGATTGCATGGAACACTTTTTATTTATATATAGTCATTTCATATATTTAAAAAAATTTCATCTTCTTTAAGTATTTCGAATTGTGAAATCCGTAAAAATGTTAAATGTCCAATTAATATTTTAATGGGATATGAAATTCTATTTTTTATGTTGATATAATTAGATGTAATGATATGGTTGATGTGCATGTTTAATAGTACAACATTTTTGAGAATATTTTAACACAATGATTCAAAAACTGAGTTTATGTTCATTTATTTTGTAAATTTAAAAGTAAAATTAACAAAAAAATTGTGTTTTATAATTAAAAAATTAAATTTATAACATAATTTTAGATAATTTGGTTTTTAAATAAAGTGGTGTTTGTTAGTTTACATACTTTTATCATTTCTTTTGAAAATATTTATAAAATTAATCCCCCAATGTTGAGTGAAACCACAATTAATGAAGTAATATTTTAAAATTTGATAGCAATAAACTTACTAAATAATGAAAATATAACAATAGGAAGATTTGCATCCATTAAATTTTAAAGCCAATAGAATGCTTATCATTGGAGATCATAACTTTTTATAATAAAAAAATTTAGTGTAACAAATTCTATTAAAAAGAAGTAATTAGTACAATGGAAAAACATATTTATTCATATGTAATTTGTTTTTTGTAAAAACAAAACTAGTTGGAATGAATATGTATAATGAACTATCTATGCAATTATAGTTTCAATTTTATAATTATAGTTTCTACCATATTGAACTTTGTAATTTATAAAAATAAACATGATGTTGATAGCCATCTTATATCAAACAAAAACAACATCTAAAATACACATTTATTTTCACTAGCTAACATCATTTAATTATATATATCTCTAGCACATATAAATGCCATTAATTAAGTAGCATGCATATCTAATAATTTAACATAGCATCATCATTGTCATCACATCTAACAAAATACAATCATTTTCCAACATCATCATCACACATATCTAACAAGCATCATTTAACATACACATGATCTATCAAGCACATTTAACATTAAACATATCTAACATCACCTAAAAATGTACACATCAACATCAACATATAAATTAATTAAGTATATCATCATGATAAACAGGATAAATGCACGTCTATTGAACAATGTTATAACATACACATCTATGAAGCACATTTAACAAACATATCTAACATGACCTAACAATATACACATCAACATCAACATATAAATTAAGTACATCATCAACNAATATATATATATATATATATATATATATATATATATATATATATATATATATATATATATATATATATATCATGGACAATTCAAATAACTACTACAACATATCTGGTCTAGCCGATGGGATACTATGCATATCTACAAGAGTAGTGGAGGCTTGGTCTGTAGTGGAAGATGATGGATGATGAATAGGTCATTCCTGCCAATATAGGTGAGGTGAAAGAGGAGGAGGATGAATAGGTCCAACATGCTCATCTAGGTGAGGTGAAAGAGGAAGATGAGGAATAGGTCTGACATGCTCATCTAGGTGAGGTGAAAGAGGAGGATGAGGAATCGTTCCAGAATGCTCATCTAGGTGAGGTGAAAGAGGAGGAGGAGGAATATGTGTTGCCTCCTCATGATCAAGGTGAGGTGAAGGAGGAGGAGGAGGATGTGGAGAAGGATGATCATGGACACCCTCATCAATCAATGGGGTATTGGACGAACATGCCATACCAGAATAAGAGTTATGCCTATCATCGAGATCCCTCCTTGTTTCTAGTATCTTGACAACTTTAACAATATGATGCATAAGAGGAATAAAATCACATAGCATATCCCTCCAAAGCTCCAAGAGCATAGGATATGCCTTGATTTCTCACCTCAAGACAACGAAGACTCCCACATTAGTCAATAGTTCAGAGAGTTGGTCGCTCAACTCCAACCAAAATATGGTATTAGGCCTACGTCGCATGCCGCTGGGTATAGGCACCTGAGGAGACAGACCTGTCGTGGCCTCGGTAATAATCTCCTCCTCATCATCTGCTGGGGGAGGAGGAACGTCCCCAATGAAAGTGCCAATATATACAAAATATATAGTACACAAAAATAATTACACAGTTAATTCATTAAACAAGTTAAAGAATGTGTTAGAATTAATTTTATTCTAATTAAGACAATAAAATTATATTATATTAATTTAAATAAAACACTAATATTACCTATATCATATGGTGGCTCATATGTTGTGAAGAGGATTTTTGTACATCCTTGCCAATCCAAACCCGTGTAAGGACATGGTACCATGATGAACATGTGATCTGCCACACTGCCTAGTATCCCTAGTGTGTCTAGTGAAATCCTGGCTGGAAAATCTGGTTGGCCCCTCTTGGGAATATAATCCCCCTACATGCACATCTACACATGATTCCTTGACCTAAAAGGATGATGGAAAAAAGTAGACCTCGTATCTATAAACCTTTCAAAAAACAAGCAAAACAACTCTGAGGAAAAAGGGAAGTTCGACCTCCCATGTATCATAGAATGACATTTGTTGAGCGCTATACAAAACTTCTACAAAAACATTGAAGACCAGATGATACATTGTGGCCTCTATACCAATGAATCAACATAATACAAAAGAGGTCAATTAATGCACTTCCCATCACTGGTAATGTGGGATATGGTAGTCACTAAGAGTGAGAGGGACCTAACATCCTCTGCACCAAAAGAGATGATTTTCAACTATCCACCAGACACCTAAAAATCAACTGGATATAATACATCAACCCCAATATATCGCTGAGAGTACATGAGACGAATCTCATTGGAAACACCTACTTGGACATATGGGAACTGGGGAAAACCCTCCCCTCTCTTGGATAGCCCAGTTATAAAGTAAATATCCTCCTCAGTGGGATGGTAACATGATGCAACCAACCCCACTCCTCGGAGAATGATTTCTCTCACCATTACCTTCTCTTCCCTCGGCCCGAAGAGTTAGATTACTCTCCTAATTCCCTCTCGGAAATTCTTCACCCACAACACTCCTTCCTGACCTCCCTTAGAAATCGGGAAATCGGACTTCGCGATTTCACGAGTCCTGTGGTCATGTGCCTTATGCCTCACGAATCCCCGAACCTGATATGGGTCAATCGTTGACTTTCTCCAACCTCTATTATCGGAGTTTTCCCTATCGGGATATCGCTACTCGTGATGTCAACACTTTGAATTTCTAAACCCCGAACCTCGATGTTCTGATCCTTCGATACAATGCCACCTGTACTCCACCAGCACTTGTGGTCCCACACTGCCACGTCACCTTGGGATTTCGTGGATCGCGAATCCAATCTGCGAGTGTTCTCTGCTGTCGAGAACCCCGATTCTCCGAACCCCGATTGCTTGGGATTCCTTGACACATGTCCCCACGATTGACGGTTATGATTCTATCGGGATATCGCATATCATGATATTGCCACTTACGCTCCTCCAAATCGGTGCTCCAACTCATGATATGCTGATATGCGATGGCACGCGCTGATCCAATGATCCTTACGAACCCAAATCGACGACGCTACTTCCTCCTGGGCTTCGAGATCCTACTACTTGCACCGTAACCTCCGTGTACCTGTGCATGATCTAACGGCCCTCGGGTCCTCGTGAAATCTCTCCAGAGGTTTTCAACTGTCCATCCTTCTGTTGCTAATTTCTGCGAAATGGATTCAATCACTCTCTCTATGAGAACTTGTTCAACCACCCGCCAACTTGTGGAGTTTTTCTCGGGCTTTCCACAACACTCCCGCAATTCTTCTTCAGTGAACTGATCGGCCTATCCCTCCTGAGCTTGTTCTCGCTTCACAAGTCTTTATGAGGACTTGTTGCACACACCCCTTGCAGTAGATCTTCGAACACGACTAAGTGTTGGAGCTTCTTCGAATCTGTGCACTCACCTACAGTAGCAGTCCAAATCCCCTGTTTCTTAGAATCACAATGCTGAGTCTTCGTCCAGCCTGTGCACTCCTTGCATGGCTCTGGTACTAAATATGCACTTCTGAGATGAGAACAAAAACTATCTCTAAGTAAACCCTGCAGTCACGTACTCCTTGCGGACAAATTCAACTGCACTCCTTGCAGAAATTCTCTGGCTCACTTAGAGAAACAATTGAAAATCATTCACTCATTCTCTCAGATTTCAAGTCAACCATGAAATCACATACATAGCATATAAAAGCAAGTGCATAATAAGAAGAAAATACTCATGAGCACAATATCAACAATACACAGAGAATAACACAACCATGGAATTGAATCAAATCTTTTCCATTAATTCAATGTCTGTACATGGAGGTTCTTCATACAATTCTCTGCTCTGCTCTGCTCTACTTCCTCCTGAATGAATGATGATAATAATACAATTTACAAAGGAGGGTGTCTATATCCGTTTTCCCTCTTGAAACCTAAGACTGTCTAATCTAGACTTAAACATATATCTACCTGCATTAAATCTATTAAATGCCTTCCTATCTACTAAGGACAAGAGCTTAAAGGCTCAAGGTCCCCTTTACAAATACAAGTGTGCTTCTTTATGAAGGACTTCATTAAAGAGCGGCGCAACAATTTCAAAGTATTTCAAAATATGTGTTGGCGTTGTCCAGCTGTCCTTTCTGCTCCACGCGTTGGCTCGCTTGATGAGTGAGCGATGCTCCTGCATCATACTCCTCGGCTTGAAAAATTTTCATGGGCTCCTGTCCATGAGCTCTTGCACAGTGTGTCCATGCTTCTGTATCACTGCTTCATTTTCCCAGCTAGCATCTTCTATGGGGTGGTTCTTCCACTTCACTAGGTATTCGAAGTATTGTTTTCGCCTGGTCTTCTTTCCTACTCGCTGGTCCAGTATGTACTCCATCTGTGGCTTCTCCACTACTGGCATATTCTTCTACCACTGGATCACTGGTTCATCAGTTCCAGTCTTTGCCTCTCTAGTCTTGTATGGGTATAAATCCGAAACATTAAATATCAGAGATATCCCGATGCCATCTGGCAGCTCAATTTCATAAGCGTTCTCTCTGAACTTCTTCAGAACTCTGCATGGTCCGATTTTCTTCATTTTGAGCTTGTTATATGTTCCCCTTGGGAACCTCTCTTTTCTCAAGTGTGCCAGAACAAGATCGCCAACTTTGAACTGAAGTTGTCTCCGATGCTGATCTGCTCTGCGCTTGTACTCCTGATTTGACTTCTGTAGTCGCTGCTTCACCTTCGTGTGAAGTTCCTCCATCGCCTTAGTGAATTATTCTACGCTTGCGCTACTAGTTGCACTCTATTATGACTCTCTGAGTTCAGAAAATCCCCTCGGTTGTGTTCCATACACAATCTGAAATGGACTCTTGCCTGTACTCTGATTCACCGAATCATTGTACGCAAATTCTTCCTGTGGCAACACATTGTCCCAGCTACCATGGTGCTCTGTCACCAAGCTCCTCAGCAAGTCTCCAAGACTTCTGTTGACCACTTCGGTCTGTTCGTCTGTCTGCAGATGGTAAGTTGAACTAAAAGCCAAATTAGTCCCTAGCTTCTTCCATAGCATCCTCCAAAAATGACCTATGAATTTGGTATCCCTGCCCGAGACTATGCCTCTCGGCAATCCATGCAGTCTAACACCCTCTTTGAAAAACAAGTTTGTGATGTGGGTCGCATTGCTGGTCTTCTGACACAGAATAAAATTTTCCATCTTCAAAAACCTGTCCAAAATGACAAAGATGGAATCAATGCCTCTCTGTGTTCTCGGCAAACCCAATACAAAATCCATGCTAATCTCTTCCCATGGCCTCTCCGGTATGGATAATGGCTGATAAAAACTCATGTTCTGCTTCCTTCCTTTTGAATGCTGACAAATTTGACACCTGTCAACAAATCGCTTTACATATGCTCGCATGCCTGGCCAAAAATATGATTCGCTTAGCTTTGCGAATGTTTTTCCGTGGCCAAACTGACCTGCTAAGCCTCCGCTATGATTTTCTTTCACTAAATTCTCCCTCATGGAGCAATTCAGAATACATAGTTGATTGAATTTGAACAACAAACCCTCCTGGATCATGTAGTCTATCCAAGGACTTCTATCCCTGAGAACTGGGTTCTCGACTGCTTCATACGCTTCTCTGAAGTCTGCATCTCCGGGATACATGTCTTTCAGATTTTCAAAACCCAAGGTTTTCACTCTGAACTCCTGCAACAACAAACATTTCCTACTCAAAGCATCAACCACTTTGTTAGAAGTCCCTTAAATGTGTTTGATCACAGATGTGAAATCTTGCATGTACTCTACCCATTTTGCATGCTTCTGGTTCAACTTCTCCTGTTGACTTACAAACTGCAATGCATGATTATCGTTGTACAACACAAATTCCTTGGGTATCAAGTAATGCCTCCACTTCTTCAATGCCTGTATGATGGCATAAAACTCTTTATCATATGTGGAGTATTTCAGCTTTGCTTCATCCAATTTCTCACTAAAATATGCCACTGGTCTGTCCTCCCGACTTAAGACTCCTCCTACGGCATACCCGCTGGCATCACATTTCACCTGAAATGTCTTCTGAAAGTCAGGCAACACCAAAACTGGTTGCTCTATGATCTTTCACTTCAACAGATTGAAGCTCCTTTCAGCCTCTGCTATCCAGTGAAAAGTCTTGTGCCGCTTCTTCACTGTGTCCATCATTGCTGCGCTAATTCCACTAAAATTCCTGATGAACTTCCTGTAGAAACTAGCTAAACCATGGAAACTTCTCACCTCAAAAATATTTCTGGGTGATTGTCAATTCTTGATTACTTCCACCTTACTCGGATCCAATTTCAACTCATTTGCTGAAATAACAAAACCCAAATAAATGAGCTCTGTCTGCATGAACGAACACTTCTTCATGTTTACCAACAAATTTTCCTACTGTAGTTTTCTCATTACAATAGCCAAATGTTTCAAATGCTCAGCCTTTGTCTTACTGAAAATCAGTATGTCATCCAGGTACACAATGACAAATTTTCCGATGAATTCCCTCAAGACTTCATTCATCAGTCTCATGAAAGTGCTCGGTGCGTTTGTCAAACCAAATGGCATGACCAACCATTCATACAAACCCTCGTTTGTCTTGAATGTTGTCTTCCATTTATCACCCTCTCTCATGGAAATCTGATGATATCCACTTTTCAGATCAATCTTTGAAAAGTAATTTGCCCCACTCAGGCAATCCATCAGATCATCCATCCTCGGCAGTGGAAATCTGTACCTAATGGTAATCTTGTTAATCGCTCTGGAGTCTGTACACATCCTCCAGCCTCCATCTTTCTTCGGACTTAGTAGTGTCGGAACAACACATGGACTCAGACTTTCTCTGACCAATCCTTTGTCCAACAGCTCCTGGACCTGTCTTTTGACCTCCTCATTTTCCTGCAGCGTCAACCTATACGCAGCTTTATTCGGCAAACTTGCTCCTGATATGAGGTCAATATGGTGACTCACACTCCTCATCGGTGGCAATGAACGAGGTAATTTGTCCACGATGATATCAGAAAACTCTCCCAACAGTTCCTGAATCTCTTCTGGCAAGTCATCTACTCTTGTGCTAGTCAGGACAATTCTTGGTTTCCTGACCACAAAGAATTGTGGATCTTCTTTCTTCTCCATCTCTGTGAGAAGTTCCTTCCCACTCATGAGAAGTATCATATTGCTAACTTCCGGCTTCACCTCTTTATCCTTTATCGGAAGCAATCTATGCGTTCTCCCATCTTTTTCTAAAGTGTATGTGTTCATCCTCCTGTCATGAACAACATTTTGGTCATATTTCCATGGTCTACCCAACAATACATGACATACATCCATGGGAATAACATCACACAATATTTTATCCTTATATCCACCTATTTTGAATTCAACTAAACATTGTTTAGTGACACTCACCTGATGTCCTTTCTGTAGCCATGATACTTTATATGGACTCGGGTGATTGGTCGTCTCCAGCTCCATCTTTTCCACCATCTCGGTCGAAACGAGATTATCGGTGCTTCCGCTGTCCACAATGACCTTGCATTTTCTGTCCTTGGCTATGTAAGCTGTTCTGAACAGTCGACTTCTCTGAGATGTGTTCTCCACCTCCTTCTCGGGTGTTAAGAGAACTTTATGCATCCCAAGCAATCTTCTGTTGTCTGCATCTTCATTCTCAGCATCACGCCCCTGCGCATCTGTGATGTGAGCTTCTCCTTCGGCTTGCTTCTTCTCTGGACACTAAAATGACCTATGCCCATTCTTTCCACATGTAAAACATGTGATCACTCCTCCTCTTCCTCTTCCTCAACCTCTAGTATGGGGAAGAGTGTTTGCATCAGCATAATCTCCTCGCTGATCAGTCTGTTGTATTCTCTATTCAACCTGTGGTTTTCCTCGCTGTGAGGTTCCACCTCTTTCAATCCTACCCTAAGGTTTCTGCCATTCCTCCTTGGGTCTCTGATATTTCTCCTAGGTAACTTCCTTGCCTCTGGGCTGACTTCTGCCTCGCCCTCACTGACCTTGCTTACGGCTCAGCTTCTCCTCGGCTTTCAGAGCCATCTGGTACGCATCCTCAACTATTTGGATGGTGACCATGCTCAATTCATCCTGAATGTCGTATCTCAAACCATCCAGATATCTCACCACCTTCTCATCATCGCTCTCCCGATGACCTGCTCGAATGTTGAGCTTGTAAAACTCTTCGGCGTACTCCTTCACCATCATCAACTTCTGTCTCAGGTTCTGCATTCGCCTGAATAGTGTGATTTGATAGTCTCTCGGGATGAATTTCACCTTCATCTTTGCGATCATCCTATCCCATCTTTTGATCTTTTGCTTGCCCTTGCAGCGTCTGTCAGCTTGTAGCTCGTCCCACCACAATGCTGCATGTCCCTTCAATCGGGTGACAGCATGTCTGACTTTCTTGTCCTCTTCGATCTCCTCATAATCAAAGTAGGTGTCAAAAGCTCGGATCCAGTCCAATAGTTCTTCTGCATCCAGACTTCCCTTGTAGACTGGAATGTCCATTTTCTCCTTTGCGCCCATCCTGGTAATGGCTTTGATCAACTGCTCGGTTGATGCGTCTTATGCTGTGACTTCTTCTGCATGTCCAACTTCTTCTTCAACTTCAGAATCACTAAGATCCCCTGCACCAGCTCCGCATCTCTGCGCAATTTCCATCTCCTCGAGTCTTTCTCGGAGATCTCTCATTTGGCGTTCCATTTCTAGATTTCCCACTGGCCTACCTCTTCTTCGTGCATCCCTGTCCTATGGACCAGGTGACTCCCTTTCTCTTCTGGGCGGCATGATAAATCCTTTTTTCCTTCTCTGCTATAGAAATCAAAGAACTATTCCCCGCTCTAATGCCACTCTGATGCAACCGTCCCCACTCCTCGGAGAATGATTGCTCTCACTAGGACCTTCTCTTCCCTCAACCCAAAGAGTTAGATTACTCTCCTAATTCCCTCTCAGAAATTCTTCACCCACAACACTCCTTCCTAACCTCCCTTCGAAATTGGGAAATCGGACTTCATGATTTTGTGAGTCCTGTGGTCGTGTGCCTTATGCCTCATGAATCCCCCAACCCGATATGGGTCAATCGTTGACTTTCTCCAACCTCTATTATCAGAGTTTTCCCTATCGGGAGATCGCTACTCGCGATGTCAACACTTTGAATTTCTAAACCCTGAACCCCGATGGTCCGATCCTCCGATACAATGCCACCTGTACTCCACCGACACTTGTGGTCCCACACTACCACGTCACCTCGGGATTTCATGGATCGCGAATCCAATCTGCGAGTGTTCTCTTCTGTCGAGAACCCCGATTCTCCGAACCCCGATTGCTTGGGATTCCTTGACATGTCTCCCCACGATTGACGGTTATGATTCTATCGGGATATCGCGTATCGCGATATCGCCACTTCCGCTCCTCCAACTTGGTGCTCCAACTCGCGATATGCTGATATGCGATGGCACGTGCCGATCCAACGATCCTTATGAACCCAAATCGACGATGCTACTTCCTCCTGGGCTTCGAGCTCCTACTACTTGCACAGTAACCTCCGTGTACCTGTGCACGATCTAACGGCCCTCGGGTCCTCATGAAATATCTCCAGAGGTTTTCAACCGTCCATCCTTCTGTTGCTAATTTCTGTGAAATGGATTCAAGCACTCTCTCCGTGAGAACTTGTTCAACCACCGGCCAACTTGTGGAGTTTTTCTCGGGCTTTCCACAGCACTCCCACAATTCTTCTTCAGTGAACTGATCGGCCTATCCCTCCTGAGCTTGTCCTCGCTTCACAAGTCTTTATGAGGACTTGTTGCACGCACCCCTTGCGGCAGATATTCGAACACGACTAAGTTTTGGAGCTTCTTCGACTCTGCGCACTCACCTGCAGCAACAGTCCAAATCCCCCGTTTCTCAGAATCGCAACGCTGAGTCTTCGTCCAGCCTGCACACCCCTTGCACGGCTCTGTTACTAAATCTTCACTTCTGAGATGAGAACAAAATCTATCTCTAAGTAAACCCTACAGTCACGCACTCCTTGCGGACAAATTCAACTACACTCCTTGTAGGAATTCTCTGGCTCACTTAGAGAAACAATTGAAACTCATTCACTCATTCTCTCAGATTTCAAGTCAACCATGAAATGACATACATAGAATATAAAAGCAAGTGCATAATAAGAAGAAAATACTCATGATCACAATATCAACAATACACAGAGAATAACACAACCATGGAATTGAATCAAAGCTTTTCCATTAATTCAATGTTTGTACATGGAGGTTCTTCATATAATTCTCTGCTCTGCTCTGCTCTACTTGGTCCTGAATGAAACCTAAAATTGTCTAATCTAGACTTAAACATCTATCTACTTGTATTAAATATATTAAATGCCTTCCTATCTACTAAGGACGAGAGCTTAAAGGCTCAAGGTCCCCTTTACAAATACAAGTGTGCTTATTTATGATTGACTTCATTAAAGAGCGGCGCAACAATTTCAAAGTATTTCAAAATATGTGCTGGCACTGTCCAGCTGTCCTTTCTGCTCCATGCGTTGGCTCGCTTGATGAGTGAGAAATGCTCCTGCATCATAACACTGATCCAAAGCCACATAGAAGGCCTTTCAATGGACATCCCATCGATGGATAAGATGCACCAAAAAAATAGAGTTCCCTTGAATGGATGTATCCTCCTCACATTACTTAAGGAGGCCTACATCTCTCAAGAGAGCATGAGTTGCTGCAGTAATAGGGTGAGGGTACAAATCCATCTCCATCTCCCTTACTTCCCATTCCTGTACAACATTGTACAGGTCCACCCTCTACTCCTACTACTAATATTTCTCTCTCTGCTCACGTCTCTGCATGATTAACATATGAAATATATCAGCCTCACTCATACATAAAACATAAAAAAAAATCTACTGAATTGTAAATTTATCTATAAATATGGAAAAATAACTTCTTTCGAAAAATTAGTTAATTGCATATATGGTGCACCCAAAAAACAATCATGCACCAGTGGTGATGCGTATATATATATATATATATATTGAGCATCTTTCACGATGCATCAATTTAAAGTAAAGCACCAAACAAAACTTTTTCTAGTATGTTATGTAGTGCGTTGGAAAAAAGTACCACACCAAGGCGCTACACTACAACACATATGCCCCGGTGCATTACATTTATCATACACACTGCTTAAACCCAAAAACAAATTAAAATCTTAACACACGTAAACAATTATTTATAAATTAGCAAAAAAGTGGTGTGTATATGTTCACTACATGAACCAATGCATGTAGTGAACGTTGACGTACGAACACATAAACTTTTCCAAATTTTCGAGTACAAAATTTTTTGTGGGGCATTCCATTCATTACTATCGCACCGTGTATGGTGCCACCAAACAATTTATGGGGTGCACCACAACACAATGTTACATTTCTCAATGGCGTGTTTGGTAAACATGAACACACTGGTGAACACGTTTACCAACAAATTGTGTAAACATATATCCGATAAGGGTAGTGCGCCATGTACTTTAACGACTTGGTGCATTATCTGTACTTTGACGCACCATCCCACCGGTTATATGATTTTATTCGATGCATTGTTAAATGGATGTGCCGATGCATTTATGTTTACCAACACACCATTGAGAAAGGTAACAAGGTATCCAATGTGCCCTATAACTTTACAGGTCACACTGTAGGAAGTGCGAGCCAAGCACTTCGAACACATTGGTTTTTTTTTCTTTTTTTTTGGTACACTTAAAATTTCACTAAATCTTAAATTTTAATGCCGTGAAAACTTAAGTTATGAAGAAACAAGGAAATTACTTGGACATTTTGTCTTCGAGGAGGCATGGTTGTGACATACTAAAAAAAAATAAATTTTCCCACCATTTGAAAAAATTCAAAATTCACACACTGAGAAACAGATGAAAGGAAGGAAAGAAAGGAAAGCACCAATTGAAGTGATCTTCAAAGAGGAAAAAATTTCACCTTTACTTTTGAGCTCTACAACACTAAAAATGGTAAAAATGATTTTTACCGTCGGTAAAATGGTTTTATAAAATCTTGTTCCGGTGCGCTTGATGAACAACTGCATCAGGGCATACATGTTTAATGAGCACACCGATTAGATATGTACATGTACATGTATACATATAAATATAGATACATATACATACATACACACACACACACACACAC
>ML790203.1:203670-219381 GCA_009831015.1 Picea engelmannii
GTATGTATATATAACATTCCTAGCATGATGCACGTGTTTTTGGGCACATATGTGCACCACAACGTCTACTACTACATAGCGCATCACCGTACAATTTTTGAAAATGTAAAATGGTGAAGATATTTTCCTTAAGCATGACATGGTGAGGTATAATAATAGATGCCTCAGAACAGACAATTTTACATAGAGAACCACGTAAATTTGGAAATCAACCCTAAAACGGTGCTCCATATTGGAACAATGGTGCGCATGATGCAATGGAGTGCACTAGAATATATTTTTTAACACAATCCTACATTGGTGCGTAAATTATTTTTATTTAACCATATAATGGTGTGATTTACTAATAGCGCACCGGTGCTTCTAGTGCTACGTTGAACGCCATATCAGTTTTAAAGAATGATATTACGGTGCGTCATTATTTTCGTAGCACACTGGACAATATTTTTCTTTATTTGAAATAACCCTGCTATGATGCACTAGTTTTGAGGGCACCGATGAACTTGTTGTATAAAATGCACTGGTGCGATATGTACTTATAAAATCATCGACTTAAAAACGTCCACTAAAACCTCTGCTTTCTCACCTCTGCTAGTATCATTCACTATAAACATATTTGTGTGCTATTTTTATAAGGGCATCCATAAAAACCTCTGCTAGAGGGTATTTTCTTTGTAGTGTTATAAAGTTACTATAAATACTTTCATTACTCATAATGAATATATTATGGTGGAAAATATTGATAAGTTCTAAATCCATACGCAATTAATGGTTTTCAAGGACATAAATTTTATGAAACACTTAAAGCCCTTCCTAGTAAAGACTCTAGGAACCAATAATAAGACTAAAGTAGGCTAACATAATCACAATATAAATAAGAGGGTTGAAACTTCACATTACTTTATAAAAAATTAAGCATGGTTCATTATAATGGAAATCACAACATGCCACAAGGATTTCTTAATACAAAATAAACACACAAAATATAAGTGCACAAGAAATCCTCATACCAAATGAAAATATACCTCAAATTATCCATTAAATTTTCCAAAATGTTCTACAATGTATCCCAATAGGAGAGATCCTAAATACCCAAATTATCCACCCTTTACAATGGACAGAGAGAGAGATATTGTTTATAGTGAGTCTCTTCTGTTATACAATAAAATATTATTATTTGCTAACTAACTCCATGACATGTCAAATAAATATTATAATAATGGATTAGTTTCATCTCTCCTTAATCCATGGTTGACCATGTTACAACATCTAGACATTAGCCTCTCAAGATAAATTCATCCTCATCCAAAAATACTATTAGTATGCATGAAATAATACTCATGAAGGGGACACACCACCAAAAATAGGCATCGAGCCCATTCAAATTCCAAGTGTCCACATAGAATGTTCCCTCCAAGAATGTGCATGCATGAAACCACTCCATGGATGAATGTGCAAGATGACAAGGGGATGGAGCATCCACAACAAGGTATGTGATCAATTCCTAGCCTTTCTTTGTCTTATTTTCCTAGCATTGCCTTGAATTTGTCTTGCATTTCCTTGTCTTACCTTGCCTTTCCTTGCCATGTCTTTCCTTTCATTTCCTTGTATTTCCTTCCCATGCCACCCCTTGCCTTGATTTTCCATGCCATGTCATGCCTTGACTTTCCATGCCATTAATTTTCTTTCCATTCCTTGCCTCTCCTTTCCATGCCTTGCCTTGCCTTGTCATGCTTTGCATTTCCTTGCCTTGACTTGCCATACATAGACTTATACATATACCTAGACCTTGCCTTGCCATGCCTTCCCATTCCTTTCCTTCCATTTCCATCTCTAGAATTGCTTTGCATTGTATTTCCTCACCTTGACTTGAATTGTCATTCCATGCCATGCCTTGTCATGCCATGGAATGCCTTGCCTTGCATTTCCTTTTCTTTCATTGCCATGTCATTCCTTACCTTTTCATGCCATGCCATGCCTTGCATTTTGTTTCCTTGCCTTGCATTGCCTTGTTCTAGAATGTGATGCACTAGGGAGAGGAATCAGGGCAGTCCTTATGCAAGATGGATGACCTTTGGATTTCAACAAAAAATAGTTGTTGTAGTGACATTTGGGCCAATTGATCTACGAAAAGGAAATGTTGGCTATTTTTCATGCAATGGATCTCTGGCACCCTTATCTATCGGGTTGATTCTTTCGAATTAAAATGGATCATCAAATCCTCAAGTAGTTCCTAGAAAAAGGAATTTCATCCATTGAGAAACAAAAATGGGTGACCAAGCTATTTGGGTACGATTATGAGATCATTTAAAATAAGGGTAAAGAAAAGGTGGTGGTTAATTCTATTTCCTAGAAATATGAATAAGAAGGGTCCCTCTTTTCCTTCTCATTCATTGTCACTAAATGACTTTAGGTTGTCTGCTAGGAATGGTTGCAAGACCCCAAAATTTCCCACCTAATCCAAAAAATGCAACATGATCCCCAAGATGCTCCAGGGTACTCTTGACACAATGAAGAGTTTTTCTATATAGGTCACCTATATTTAAGCAAACAATCAGCCCTTAAATCCATAGTTCTCTTTGAGTTTCATGCTTCACCTACCGCCAACCATTCATGTTTTGAAAAAAATTATGAACATGTCAAATTTTATTTCTTTTGGGATGGTACGAAACATGACATCCACATCTTTATTTTTGAAAGTGATACATGTCAGTGCATTAAGGGAGAGACTATCAAACCTCCTGGCACAATCTAGATCCTTTCACTTCCACCTACTAGTTGGATGAATATTTCTATGGATCATTGTTGTCTTAACCAAATCAGGCAATACGTCCATTATCATGGTGGTCGTTGATCATATTTCCAAATATGATCATTTTTGCCCTCTTCAAAAATCATTCACAACATCCACAGTGGCTCAAAATTTATGGATAATATCTTCAAACTCCATGGAATGCCTCATTCTATTGTTTTTGAATGTTATCCAACTATTGGACACATCGACCACACTGAGAGTGGGGTGAATCATTGTAAGGATATTTTTAAAACTTCCCCTTTACAAAACTCCTTAGTTAGCAATCACCATTTACTCATTACTTATTGCGGTCATTTATAACCAATTAAATGTGAACATACATCAACACAATATATCAACAACATATATAATCAATAATTCATCACCACAAGGAACACAAAGAACACAAGATATATGTACAAATTTCTTTTTATTACGAACTAAAATCCTTGGGTTATCAACAACAAATGACTAGAGTTACAACTCCATAAGAGCACCAACTCTACAATGCAAGACTCAACTTACACAACTCAGCACCAACTGAGAAGAGGAATCAATCCTCAACAGATACCAATCTGTCAACATGTACATGACCTGTCAGTAGTGCAACAAATGTATGTAAGTTCCCTATCAATAGTCCAGGTTGCGTATGTATGCGACTTGTCTATACTACAGCCTACGCATGACTTCTGAGTAACTAGGGTTTTCTATCCATGAAGAACTCATATCCTCTGCAAACTTCAGTCACATTCACTTTTGTCTTTCACTATACAATCTGAACCATAACCAATCACAACACATATATACTCTCCAACAACTTACTCATTCTCCTCAACCATACAATATGAAAGTTACTTAATCATGTATAAGAAACCAACATACTATGGAAATCATATTAGTACTGAACCATAAGAGTGTTGCTCACTCTATCAATCAACCAACATAACCATATCACAATATCCATACCAATAATTCCTTAATCATTCATCATACCACAAGAAGAAGTATCCATCAAGATAATAATGTAACCATACCAGAACTTTATGGTAGATCTGAATCCATAGAATGCAGATCTGGAACTTGCTTCAGATTTCAAGACCCTAGAATCAACTCACACTCGAGTATTCATGACTTCCTCCAATTATACACGCTCTGTCCTCCTTCATCCCACATGTGTATGAGCTTTGGTTCACTGCAGTCTGTGTATGTACGCTCTCTGGCCCACTGCAGCTCGCGTACTCCTTTAGAAACTAAGGTTTCTGAACTTCTGAAACTTTCATCGTGATGATACCAGACTTACAAAAACTTTGATACATCCATGACATCCTCCACATCATCTCTCTCTCAGAATAGATCTTCAATATATGCTCAAGAGATATTTCTCACAAGAGACCCTTGCCTCTTATTTATACTCTCCAAGTAGCTTCCTTAGATGCATCTTCTAGGCCACTTTTTCCACATAGCCACTTTTTCCACATAGTCACCTATGTCCAACTTTGCCCAATATTCCACTTGTCCATATATCCATTAGCCACTTGACCACTTAACCCATTTTCCTCATTTCAGGGTTAATATTCTTATAACCACTTTCCATAATTAGAAAGTTCTCCATTTACTTTATTATTTAAATAATCCTCGTTGACTTTTTCACTTCACTTTATTATTTAAATAATTCTCTTTGACTTTGTCACTTCTCTTTTAAATAATTTGTTCTTTTCAAGAACTTTGACTTCTTTGACCTTTTAGGGCTTCAAGCCAACATATGAGGGTCTTCCAACTTCGTAAGGCAATAACTCTCAAAGCGTGAGGAGTTATGTGACGTTACACATACCACTGGAAATGGAATGACAAGAACTATCCATCTAGGATATATTCACTGACAAATTCATTGATAGTCATGTCATTATTCCATAATTAAGCATGGTTTCTCTAACCATACTTCTAGGATAACTCAACCGCAGAGCATCTTCCCGTGAGGCCTTTCACCATAAGGGGACCACTTTGCAGTTCAACCATTTGTACTCCTTATCAACCATGATAATACAATAACGAGTCATCTTTACATCAGTCCAACTATGCATCATATATCAATGAAAGCACATCGATTCATCTTCATCTATGCATCATATATCAATGACAACTCATTGATCCATATTCATCTATGCATGGCATCATATGACTATGACTCCACTTGACATCAATCCATTTGACATCAAGGAAAATACATGATCCATCAATATACTATGACAAGACATTGTTTCTTTGATATATATAATTTGACCTTTGACATCAATCCTTTGGAATCAATGACAACATTATCCAACAATATCCCCCTTTGACATTGATGGCAATACCAACATTGATGTCAACACCAAAGATTTTATGGAAACATGTAGAAAAGGAATTACTATACATCAATAGTCATATCAATCAATGTGACTGTCTCGCCCCCTTTGACATCAATATCAAAGGGTATTTATCTCCTTGGGGTTGCTCCCCCTTCCTGAATGCCTTTGATATTCCTCTAAATAATATCTCCCCTTTTTAACAAGAGATATCACTCGGATGTAATGCTAAAAATATATCTCTCATGCTCCCCTTGTGACCATCGCTCCCACTAGAACTATTCCTCTGTGCTCTTTATCCAAGTGTATAGCTCTTTTTCAAGTATTTATCTTTGCATTTGATAAATATATCCTCCTAGAATAATGGGAAGAAGAATGACTCCCCCTATATTCTATTAAATATGAACAATATGCTATCACTGCAATATTCTTCTACTGCAAATGCTACTGCTCAAACGGAAGATAGATCAAATTCTTTTTCTATGTCGATCCTTGGACCGTTCCATGCATCAAAACACGTTCCATACCATACATCATCAAGAAAAAGATACGTCAAGAATTGTTGGCCCTCAACCAAGTTTTGAGGAAACCTTGGTCAGATTTGGACCACTTTTAGACTTCGACATGATGGTCGAAGAAGGAACACCCATGTAGAGCTGAGATCGTGGATCTCACTGATTTTGTGGGATCTGTGGACCCAGTAAGGGGTTCTCTAGGGTTTTTGTAATGGGTTTATGGGATGTCAGCCCATGGGGCTTTCCCATGATTAGGCCATATTGTAAGGGTTTGTAAAAGTATAAATAAAGAAGAGTGTATTGTAGAAGAAAAGAGAAAAATAAAGCTAAGTGTAGCTAAGTGCAAGTAGTTTGAGTTTTTTTGTGCAAAGGAATGTACACATGTTAAGGCTTTGTATTTGATAGAGAGATGGTTTTGGGCCTTCACCTAGTTTTGGAGGGAGGATCTAGTGCTCAATGCGTAGATATCTTGTCTGGTGCGAATCTCAACTTTGTGTCTTAGTGCACAAGAGTGAATGAATGTAAGATCTGGACAAATAATAAGGAAGAAAAGAGGTTGGTGGACGTAGCCCCACATTGGGGTGAACCATGTATATCTGGTGTCTTATTTTCCTTTGTGTTGTGTTATATATTCTATGAATTTGCTTAGTGTTGTGATTATTATGTATGGTAGATAGATCTTGTGTTTTCTTAAGTGATTTACTTGTATTGATGAATGCTAGACTTAATCTATAATGCTAAGTGCTAAATACTTACTTGTATGTACGCGTGCAGACCCACTGCAGGCCGCGTACACCTCTGTGACTTATTTAAAAAGAAAACTAACAGTTAAGAAATCCAGGCAAGGAGTAGTGGTATGGAAGACCAGAATCCCTTAAATACTCAGTAACTTATAGAGAACTTAAAGAGGAAATTAAACCAATTAAGACACCCAAAAAGATCCACTAAAAACCCTAGAGGTTCCCCAGTATGGTCGCCAATTCTGCTATAGTGGGAAAACCCCCTTACGGTCTACACTAGGGTTATAAAGTGTAGGCAGAGATAATCGTCTAAAGTATCCTAAATCTAACAACTATCCTGACAACACCCCACATTCATGAATAAAGTACAAAGTATAGGGATCCAGTAGTCTTACCTTAAACTCTGCGTCTGATGTTGATCCCTATTGGTTCGGTTGCTTCTCAACTGCAAATCTCCTCCCAAGGATGACCTTCATTCACCAAAAGACAAATAAGAAACTATGAACGTGCATTCTATATATGAACTAGTGGATTAGATGTCATAAAAAAATATAAATCAAATATCAATATTGAACACATCATGTGGTGGGACGAAAAAAGTACTTCTTTATATTAATCTCATAGATTTACTTATAAAATGAAATCGATGAATGCACCTGGAACTCGGTCGTGGGATCCTCTTCACCAAGCTCCAACTACTTCCACATATCCTTCTCCTCTCACACTTCTATCTAGAGAATGTCCATAGGCTTATGAATGAGGAAAAGGGAAAGAATAAGGAATTCTGGCTCAAAACTCACAATGTGGCTGCAAATTTTTGGGGCAAGGGGGGATTATGAAATGGGAAGAGTTTCAATTCTTTCATGTTTCATTTGGAATGAGACCTCAAAACTTCTTTTTATATGAAAAAAATATGGTTATTCGGTTGGGTGACGGACTATTGGTGGTCAATTGGTTGGGAAACTATCCAATATCCAATAATCTCAAAGAATCCCTTGCAACTTTCTAGTTTTTGCAACTTTTGTGGGTATACATGAGTTGTAATGGTGCATATAGCATATGTACACAAGAAGTAGTGGTGCAGATAGCGTACATACATGGGAAGTATTGGTGTAGGGCACGTACATCTTCAAAAATAGTGTTTTTAAGAATAGTTGTTCTGGATTGGCTTGGAAACAATAGTGAGTAAGATGGCTTGATGCTAGGTCTACATGTGTGGTGAAAATTAGGGTTATAATAGATGCCCCCGAATGTGTGAAGTCAAAATAGCATATGATGGCCGAAATACATTATAAATATTTACCAACATATGAAGCGAGTGAGCCTGTGACCAGAGTTCAAGAGGTGCCATCTAAAAAATAACAATTGTCTCACTGAGGTGGGCATACCGATGCTCAGGATGAAATAAATCATGGATGAAAATCAAATAAACTATAGATCAATGTCATACAACTATATAAAGTGTAGCCATGAGAAATACATACTGGATCTACATCTCAAAATCAAGGTATATCCTTGATTTTGAGATGTACTATTCAAGGGAATCGAGCAACAACTTCAAGATATTCAAAACTTAGGTAGGAGTGTAATATGAGTGTACAAATTTACTACCCAAAGGTCTTCGACAACTCATCGGGGAATAGACAAGAGGATCTTGGTGATTAGGCAAAGAACTTCATTGATTTCAAACAAAGACTTGAT
The DNA here is from genome assembly GCA_009831015.1 of Picea engelmannii. Taxonomy (NCBI): domain Eukaryota; kingdom Viridiplantae; phylum Streptophyta; class Pinopsida; order Pinales; family Pinaceae; genus Picea; species Picea engelmannii. Next base: position 211,766 of record ML790203.1, read on the forward strand.
TAGACTTTCGGTATGGTTGGGCATGAGGGAAAGAGACAAACTTCATAGAGGCCGACTCAAGCTGGGTAAAACTTCCCTTGGACAATAGCATGACAAATGATTAGACTCAGGAAGCATGACATTGACATAAGTATACTATGCAGAAGGAAACACAAACTCTCCATGTGTTTGCAAGAATAACCAAATGGAGGACACAACTCTATGTTACGAGAAAAAGTTTCTAAGGTCATATTAAATCCCAAATCTTGATGAACAAACAGAAGGATGTGATTTTTCGAAGGCAACTCATTGTGTTTCCATAAAAAGAAAATACTTTTCCCATCCTCATTTTGGGGTGTATTTGATGTTTTTGTCTTTTTCAATATTTTAAAATCTTGAAAAAGAATTAAAAAATGATACGTTACAAAGGAGGAATTATTGTCGCAAAGCATACTATTTCCAAGCGCAAGGAACACATTAATAACAAAAACCACCAAAAAATAAATTTCAGGGTGTTTCCTTGAACCATGTCATCTCCAGGATAACGCTTGGATTTGAATGTTTCACATAACTTTGGGGGGGGGGGCTGGAAAAGTGATCGAGACACACAAAAAAAATAGCACTACTAGGAGGGATCGTCAAACATAGTCGTCAAATTTGATGCACCTCCCCACACACATGAAAAGAATATAAAATCTACCCAACATTCTACCACTTGTTTTCTTTGCATACATGGTTTCACATGATTACATAGTTAAAAATCTAGGGCAACAGTGCCCATTGCTTCTCTACAATAAGAGAACTTCTCAGATCTCACTGACTTTGTCAATGAATCTGCAACATTCTTCAAAGTTTCAACCTTCTCGAACAACAATTTCTTGTCTTCAACCATGTCTCTCACAACGTGATACTAAACATGAATATTATTTGTCTTTGAACGATAAGATGGGTTCTTTTCCAGGAATATTTCTCCTTAGAATACCATGGATTTCACCTTAGAACCCATCGATGTGATATTAATAAGAAGGCATTGATGAAACATTTGTGCTACTAGAATTCACTACTGGACTTTCTTCAAGGGTTGAAATCAATGAAAACCAACCCAATTAATCAACATAGAAACTATTAGCACACAGTTGACCATCCTCAGGGAATCTCTCTCTCTCAAAGAGAATTCAATATGCAAGCCTGACAACCTACTTCTTCAACTCTCATGATCTACGCTCTTGTGCTCTCTCTAGATAATTGTCTCTACCGAACTGTGAAATCTCATCTCTACCTCCAAAATCATGTTCTCTGTTGAATTGATCAATATCTTGACTCCTTCCATAACTCACAATGTTCTCTACATTGCTCATTTTTTTCAAAACTTGTTAGACTGCTTATATTTCTTGACTACATGAATGCTGCATTTTCCATATGAATTCCTCATTTTTCCTTTCTTTCTTGACCAAAATCCTTCCAAGGATGATGCTCACAATAAATTCCTAAAGATACTTCTCACACCCACCCCTCTTACAGGCATTCAATGATTCGCTTTCGATACATTCCAAAAAAAATAGAAGGTTCATAATACAAGGTAATTCTAGAACAAGGTGGGTTGAGATTAATACCCTTGAACACTCCCTTATTGGACCCCTTGTAGAATATTAAGGTCTGTAGCTTTCAACTTCTGCAAGTGCATCACGAGCAAGGGATGTACCAACTCTATGTATATTCTCTTCTAATTACTTAGTAATGTTGAGCTAGCTATAGAGATGCTAGATTTTTGTAGCTCAGTGGTACTTCTGCATCTATTGCACCTATGAAGGAGTCCAATAAAATAAATCTCTCTAGTGACTTGATGAAGTGATTTCATAAAGTGATTTTATAAATTCAAGATGAGCCTTTCAATATTTAATGGGTAAAACTGACTTTATGAAAAGTGGGTCACTTAAGTGATTTAAGTGAACTCAACGGATGATTAAGTCATGATCGTTGATCTCAAGGGAAGGTGAAGATTCACTCAAGGGAGACCAAGGGTTAGAGGATTTACTCATTAATGATTAATAAAATGAACACTATAGGAGAGATGGGGCACACATTTTTGGGAGAGTGAGAGAGGAAGTTGAAAAGACACAATTTCCTAGAGAGTCGAGCTAAAGGAAAGAGTAGTAGAAAAAGGGAGAGGCACAAATCCCAAGGAGGTGAGAGGCATGGATCCAAAGGTGGGAAAAGGCATGCATATGAATTATTTTAAACATTAGTACACAACCTTTCTCTTGAATATAGACACGATTTGCAAGACTCTAGTAGACAGAAATCCCTACAACAAGGTGTAGATGTTAAGCAAAAAAATCGAGGAGGTATGATGGTATTGTTTACTAGTTGTTGTTGTACATTTAATGTCGATAAATATGTTATTGTAAAATAATAAATTTCCTCCTAGCTCAATAAGTAAAATATCTCCTAGATTGGTTTTCCCCTTAAGGGTTTTTCTAGGGGCATTGTCCATAAAGTGTTTGTGTTCAATGCGTGAATGTGGTTGTTGTCCATTTACATTTTCACTACTATAATTTCATATTTCTTAGTCACTTGTATTTATTCTCATAGTTACAATATATGTATGTGGTACGCTTTATTTATTGGTGAATAACTATACGAGGTTGAAATATATTAATGACTAAGTGTTTGAAATCAATTTTTAACAAGATATTCAAAATATTTCCAATAAGCACCATTGAATCAAGTGATGCTTAGAGAGGTCACCCATCCCAATACTCTAGCTCAATAATGATTAAATGTGGATTTTTCCCCACAATCAATCCCACTTAGCTTACTACCCCATTGGAAAAACCTTAGCAATTATTGTGCCTTATGAATTATTTACATAATTTTAAAATGAATTTCTATTGTTTACTTTGAGTCAATTTCTTGGAACTTAACATACATAATTTATAAATGGATATATAGAAACACAATTTTATAATTATTGTAAAGTTATTTATATTTATATATAAATATTATATTTATAATGGGTGAGTGCATGAAGTTGGTGGATGGAAAAGTGGCAATGGGGTCAGTAGGAATGCACTTTCACAGGAACAAGTGTATGTTCCCAATTCTAAAGGTTTGGCAAAGCTCAAATATACACTCAATGTGTTACATAGGCTCATTTGAAAGAATGTGTGCACATTCTTAAGGATGTGTGCATGTTCCTCTGTCATGCCCCTTTGTAACAGACCCCAGACATGATATGTGCCCATTTGCACACATCACAGATCATTTTTTTAGTTTCAATGAGAAAACAGAGAGGAGGAGAAATGACAAGATATTTCCATTGTGTCCCTCTCAAGCCGGGTATACTTGATTCCTCTTATTTTCCTCCCACTCTAGTAATTTTTACTTTTATTCAATTAATTTAAAATATTCTAAGAGAATCTAAATTATAGAATTTTGCAATCTTCTATAGAAATCTCATCTACAAAATTTAGAGAGAGTCACCTCTTACATTTCCTAACATTTCCCCTTTAAAAATAACTATAGAAAATTCACAATAAATATTATTATTTTATTAGATATCATTTTTGGGGATTAACTGCATAGACTAAGCCATTAATCTATGAAACATATGCATGAGTATTGGTCATAACTGACCAATAATTTTCATGATTTCAATAGTCCACTTAGCACTCATTGCATCGGGATATGGTTTATAGATTAATGACTTAATATATGTAGTTAATCCAAAAAAGTGATATCTTATATGTTGCACTATGAAAACCCCTCTATGCTTAAAAAATAAGAATGAAGGGAGCTATAACTGGATAGTTCATAAGACACAATACTTTCTAAGGTTTTGCAAATGGGGTAGCGAGCTAAGTGGGCTTGATTGTAGGGAAAAACTCCATAGTTAAGCATGCTTGATCCAGAGGAGTCTTGGGATGGCTAACCACCTAGGAAGTCATGGTTATTGGGTGCAAGCCCTAGAAGTGATGATTGATTCTATGTGATTCATTTTATTGGTGTCAATCCCACTTCCTCACCCCTGTGAGCATCAACCGATGCAATGACTGTTAAGTGGACTATTGAAATCATGAGAATTATTGGTCAGTTGTGAACAATACTCATGGATATGGGTCATAGATTAATGACTTACTCTATGAAGTTAATCCAAAAAATGATATCTAATGACTATTTTATGTTTTTTTTTTTTAATTTCTTAAAATATGTATTGATGTTTTTTGTAATTTTCTATTTTAATTAAAACAAATGACCTAATTTATATGTCATGCCTTATAAAATTGCAAAATATATTATAAAATGGAACCTAGAGACAATGTAAACCTCCCAAAAGAAGATGAAGGTGAGGAAAACCCCAACCCGCCACACAAACTCAACATAAACACATATATTGATGATGGGTTGGAAACATTGAGAACATTTGTAAATGAATAAAGGGGCACAAGAGAACCTAGATAAGAGTCCTTAGCCACTTAATTGGACTTAATTTTGAGGTCCGTTACAAGTGTACAAGGGAAATTAACTTCTATTTTTTAATATAGGTATCAAATGTTCAATTTTACAACACTAGAGTGGAGAGAAACCAAATTAGAGACTTAAAAAAATCTATGATATCTCTTTTTATTGATCCTTAGACCATGGATGATTTTAAGGATGGAAATTTAATTTAAAATGAAGAAACATTGGTGAATCTTACCCATCCTTCATATGTCAACTATAAATGTTTGGCAACGTTTTTGTAAAAATATTCAAATTTCTAATTATTTTATATAGTTTTTATAAAATTTTGGCTATTTTTAAGGTAAAATAATTTTATCCTATAGAATTTGGGTGAATCATTTTTAAAATAGCGAATCTCGTTTTTGGAAAAACCATGGAAAATTACCCCATGAGCGAAAGTTAGCCCCTAAAATTATCCTTGCCTTAGACTAGACAACAACCACCTATTAATAAGAAACAAAATTGTATGGACTAGTGTATCCATGTACATTTTAATGATAATTGGATGGATAGGTGGTTCATTATATTTGATAAACCTCCTTGCAATAACATTGACATGCCTTTATATTTTTTTAGAAAATTATGGGAATTTATTTTGGGTCACCATGTAAAATACTTAGACATTGGTGACTTCTAGGAGATGGCTCAAGGGTCTTCATAGGACTAAGAGTGTGCTAGGCATAATCCCATGTTAGGTTCTCATTTCTCTGAGAGAGGGCCTAACTCCCCTGCCTAGCATCCTCCTGTTGTAGAGGGCTTGCAACATATACATATAGCTCTATCATCCTTTAATCATATTCTAGTGTAGCATGGTAGTTTGTGTATGTTTTAAATCTATGAAGTAGAGAAATGCATATTGATTCTAATCAAAACATAAATTAATTAATGGCTCATACATAGTACACATAGATCTATACTGGAAACCCTTAATCAGGAGAAGACCAACCTTCCTTGGTTTTGTACCTTTCAACTCTTAATTTTATTAATTTCACCATTCGAAAGGAAATATATAACAAATTTTAGGTATTCTGCAGCTACCAAAACCCTAATTCCTTAATCCAGGATTAATTTAGAAAACCGCTAAAAATAGTGAAAAATTCTAAAATAAAAAAAACCACCAAAAAATAAATTTCAGGGTGTTGCCTTTAACCATGTCATCTCCAGGATAGCGCTTGGATTTGAATGTTTCACATAAATAGGGGAGGGGGATGGAAAAGCAACTGAGACACACAACAAAAAGAGCACTACTAGGAGGGATCGTCAGACATAGTCGTCAAATCTGATGCACCTCCCCCACACACATGAAAAGAATATAAAATCTACCCAACATTATACCACTTGTTTTCTTTGCATACATGGTTTTACATGATTACATAGTTAAAAATATAGGGCAACAGTGCCCATTGCTTCTCTACAATAAGAGAACTTCTCGGATCTCACCGACTCTGTCAATGAATCTACAACATTCTTCAAAGTTTCAACCTTCTCGAACAACAATTTCTTGTCTTCAACCATGTCTCTCACAAACTGATACTAAACATGAATATTATTTTTCTTTGAATGATAAGATGGGTTCTTTTCTAGGAATATTGCTCCTTAGAACACTAGAGATTTCGCCTTAGAACACACCGATGTGATATTAATAAGAAGGCACCGATGAATTACCTGAAAAAAAACCCTCAATGCATTAAAAATAGAAAGCATTTGTGGTTTTTACTAAAAAAAAATCCCATGTTCTTATTGATAACACAATAACATCGGTGTGTATTAATAACACAAAAGCATCGGTGCTTCATATAAGCTTAATGCACTAAAGACCAATTTTTTAATATAATTTTGTGGTATTAAATAAATATTGAAACCAATGGTAATTGATTACATAAAAGCACCTGTGTGCATTTCATATGAAACACACTGGTGAATTTTAATATTAAATGTGTCGATGAGATTAATAATTAAAATACACTGAGAAACATTGACCTGTAATAGTGCAATTATTTTTATTTTTAGTTCCATTATTTATCACAAAATTTACATATATCATATATTTTGATTAGTGCATTTGGATATGATGTTTGGATTATTTTATTATATCATCATATTTTACATCTCTTCATTATAATATTTAGTCATCCATATATTTAATCAATGATGTAACACTTCACAACGACATTGGACGACATAATAGAATAAATTAAAGCATATTTTATTATATGAATAAGAGGGTCTTTGTCATACAAAATGAGACACTTATCGGTAATCCTTTGTCTTTCAATTGGGATACTATGTCCATTACCTTAAACAAAAATGTTTGATTTTCACAGACAATTATTTAAAAAAAATACAATTGCACCTTGCATTGATATCCAAATTTTTGGTCATCATTCTTCATTGGAATTGTTGTTAGTGCTTAAGTTACTTCCACGCCTTGGGTTATTTTGCTAAATGTTTGGTTGATTTGCTCGATTTTTTTTTTCTTCTTCAAGTTACATCGACAAACATAAAAATAAACTGTAATGAGTCTATCTACATTGGTGAGAATAATTAAAATTGAAATAATTAATATACATGAATGTAAATTGAAAATTGGCGTACCTCCAAAGAAAGAATTGGCTCAAGAATTATACACATATGTTCAAAATCAAATATGATGCCTTGTTTCAACAATTCTTCTATTGGCTCAGTTCCATACTTTGTTTCCTGCAAGTTTCATACCCCATAATAAATCATAGATTTAATATAAAAAATTATTTTTGTTTCATTAATTATAAAATGATAGAAGTAAAAAAACATAGATTATACCTAAAAATTCCACAATTGATTTTTTATATGCCAACATATACTCACAACCCTTAATTAACCAAATGTCAATTAATTTTTCTGATGGATCTTCTTTGTATATTAGCACTTGTTTGAAGACATTCAAGGATGGTTATTGTAAAACAACTTAAAATATACAAAAAAAAAGAGCTTAAGTTGTTATAAGGAAATATAAATTACTCACAAACTTTGCTATCAACTATTTTCTTCCTTGTCGTCTTGTTTTATGTGCATAATGAGTTCCATTTTATTTTATTTTATGTATCACAAAATTGATATGTTAATAAATGAATACTTTGTAATATATATATATA
>ML790203.1:323327-334512 GCA_009831015.1 Picea engelmannii
AAAGGGGCATCAAGGTGTTATTGCACAACTATGCTCACTAGATGTTCAAAAATCTAAGCCATCTATTCCTCAATATCTCCAAAGGATCAGTGATAAGCATTCCAAAGTATTTGAAGATATTTCTAAAGGTCTTCTACCCACTCGAAATCATGATCATGAAATTCACATAATTCCTGGGAGTGTTCCTCCTAACATTAGGCCATACAGATACCCTTACGCCTAGAAGAGTGAAATTGAGCGCATGGTTGAAGAAATGTTAGAGGCTGGCATTATTATACCTAGCCAAAGTTCTTACTCTGCACCAGTGGTAATGGTATTCAAGAAAGATAGCTCATGGTGTATGTCTCCATATTATAGAGAGCTCAACAGGATCACTATTAAAGATAAGTTTCCCATTCCTGTCATTGATGAATTGTTAGATGAACTACATGGAACAATCTATTTCACAAAATTGGATCTCAGTTTAGGGTATTATCAGATCAGAATGAAGGAAGAAGATATCCCAAAAACAACATTCCAAACTCATGAAGGTCATTATGAATTTTTGGTCATGCCTTTTGGCCTTACAAATGCACCTTCCACATTCCAAGGGTTGATGAATTCCATTTTCAAACCCTTCCTTCGAAAATTCGTGTTAGTATTTTTTGATGATATACTAATCTATAGCAAGTCTTCGGAGGATCATGTGCGACATGTCGACAAGGTGCTACAACTACTAAAGGAGAAACAATTATATGCAAAACCATCCAAATGTTTCTTTGGAGTAAAGGAGGTAGAGTATTTGGGTCATATTGTATCTCATGAAGGTGTCAAGGTAGACCCTAACAAGATTAAGGTCATGATGGACTGGCCAATTCCCAAAACATTGAAGAATCTAAGAGGATTTTTGGGTTTGACAGATTACTACCGCAAGTTTGTTCGGAACTATGGAAGAATAGCAACAACTTTAACTGCAGTAACTAAGAAGGATACATTTTCATGGACTCCAGAGGCAACTAAATATTTTGAACAACTTAAAGAGGTGATGTGCAAAGCTCCTGTCTTGACCACTCCAGACTTCACAAAAACCTTTATTATGGAATGCGATGCCTCGGGAAATCGAATTGGTTTTGTCATAATGCAAGAAGGAAGGCCCCTGGCTTTTGAAAGTTTACCACTCAAGGGAAAGGACTTACACAAACCCATTTATGATAAGGAAATGATGGAAATACTACATGCATTGAAGAAATGGCGTCCTCACCTAATAGGTAGGCACTTCAAGGTCAAAACAAATCATGATAATCTTAAATACTTGGTGGAACAAAGACTATCTTCAGAAGAACAACAAAAATGGGTAACCAAGATATTGGGTTATGATTTTGAAATCGTCATTAAAAGGGGGAAGAAAAATGTTGTGTCAGATGCACTCTCAAGAAAGGATGAAGATATTGAGGCCTTTCTCTGTGCTATATCGATCATCCAACCCGATTGGATAATAGAAGCAAGGGATGAATGGAAGAATGATGAAAAAGTGTGGACTCTCATTCAAAGGTTCCAGTAGGATTCTAATGCATTAGATACGTTTACATGGAAAAATGATTCACTATGGTACAAATATTTCTTATATTTATGTAAGAACTCCAAAATAAAAAAAAAAGGTACTATTTGAATTGCACACCTCTCCAGTAGGAGGGCACTCATGATTTTTGAAAACCTACCATAGAGTCAAGAAGGATTTTTTTTGGGATCTCCTTAAAACTGATGTTCAAAGGTTTGTGGAAGAATGTTTGTTTTGCCAACAAAATAAGGTGGAAACAATTAAGACCCCATGTCTTTTACAACCATTATCCATCCCAAGTCAGCGCTGGGAGGAGGCTTCCATGGATTTCATCACAGGGTTACCGAAGTCTAGAGGAAAGAGTGTCATCATGGTGATTGTTGATAGACTAACCAAGTACACACACTTTTGTGCACTCTCTCATCCCTTCAAAGCTAGTACATTTGCCACCGCATTCATGGAGATAGTTCAAAATCTACATGGAAGCCCAAAGATTATTGTAAGTGACAGAGATCCCATCTTCACTCGACATTTTTGGACATAATTATTTTCTTTTTGGGGTACTCAATTGGCTCATAGCTCATCTTATCATCCTCAATCTGATGCACAAACTGAGATAGTGAACAAATGTCTTGAAGGCTACCTTCATTTCTTTGTCTCTGATAAACAAGCAGAATGGTTCAAATGGTTACCCTTGGCAGAATGGTGGTATAACACTTCCTTTCATACTGCAACAAAAATGACACCACTTATGGCACATTATGAATACCACCCTCCTTCCATCACTTCTTCTCTAAGAGAAAAATCTAAGGTTCAAGCAGTGGAAGATCACATCAAGAATCAACAACAAGTTCTCCAAATCTTAAAGGAAAACCTGACCATGGCACATAATCTCATGAAACAACAAGCAGATCAACATCGTAGTGAAAGAAATTTTGAAGAAGGGGATTGGTTTTTTTTAAGACTACAACCATACAAACATATGTCCTTCAAGCAAGCCAAGAAGGATAATAAATTATCACCAAAGTACTATGGCCCTTATAAGGTGTTTCAAAAGATTGGTACTATGGCATACAAATTGGAGTTGCCTGCATCTTCATGAGTACACCCATTTTTCCATGTTTCATGCGTAAATAAGGTTATAGGCGACAAGATCCCAGTTTAAACTATATTTCCAGAACTTGACGAGGAAGGAAAAATCATATTGGTGCCTAAAGCCATCACTGACACAAGAATTCACCAGCTGAGGAATAGATCCATTTAAGAGTATCTCATTAAATGGAGAAAACTACCAGCTGATGATTCCACTTGGGAAGATGATTCTTTTATACAGAAGCATCCAGAGTTACTCAATCGTTGCAGAAAACACTTTTATCAAGGGGAGGGGCATGTTAAGCCCTAATGTTGGCTCATTGCCCCTTAATTGGGGCATATTACATTAGTAATGTTATTTTATTTATGTCGGCTTTATTCTATTAGTTGTAATTATACCTCCTAGTCTCCTATATATACCAAGGAGACATTTTCATTTGGAATCATATTGTACTTGAACATTTAAGTGGGGTAAAAGGAGGTTTCCCCCTCGAAGAGGCTTATTATTTGAAATTATCTCTTTTTCAAGGCGTTGAGTACTTTTTCTGAGGTTTTTCTATGCTATATTGATATTTGGTTCCTAACACCCTACATGGAATTCCTTCCGGGAATCCATTAAATAACAATAGTACCCTGTTGGAATATACGAGGACCAACACACCAGATGGACCACCCTACATCAAGAAAGGGACCAGACAGTACCAAATTTCACCAATAGTTTCCATTCCCTCCGCACCAAATTGGGTATCAAATATTCTTAGTGTCATCTGGTGCTCAAATACCACAATTGTTTTCATATATACATTCAAATAGAAATGGAGTTCCTGGACATCACCTCATTTGGCACAACTTATAGATACACTGTCAAGATCGAGTAGAAATGTAAGAAGAAATGATGAGTTTGGATCTACAAACCCCTCATAGCTGAAGCAAGGAAAAGACAACCCCAAACCACATAGCAGGGGACCAAATTGCCATGGCCGCCCTTGGGACAATCTGCCCAATCCACAACACAATAAGGGCAATGATAAGATGAAGAAGGACACGAGAAAATGGTGCGAGTATCATAAAATTCCTTGGCACAACACCGACAAATGTCGCTCCAAGAAGTCCCTTATGTCTGAGATGAAGGTTTCCAAGTCAGTGGTCAATTCTGATTCTGATTCAAATCCTGACGGAGGGAAGCGAATTATCAATGTTGAACCTAGTGCCACGGTCGCTACCACCAAAGTCCGGCCAAGTGAAATTGAAGAACTAGAGGAAGGGGAATGCCTCTTTCACTCGCAGATGTGAGTCAAGGGGGTTCTGATTCACTTCATTGTCGACAACGTTAGTCAGAAGAACCTGATTTCAGTAGAGGTCATCCAAAGGATGAAACTACCAATGACACCACACCCACAACGCTACATCATTGGCTGGCTTTGTCAAGGAATAGATCTCCATGTCAGCCAATAGTGTCGTCTGTCCTACGGCATCAAGCCTTTCAAATATGAGGTACTGTGTGATATTTCTCCCCTTGAACTTTGTGATGTTATTTTAGGACAACCATATTTGTGGAAGCATCATGTTGTGTATGATTCTAGACCCTACAATGTTATTATTACTTTAGGTAGATGATTGTACAGGACTCCAGAGGTGGCACCGCCTACTGTTATTTCTTTAATCTTTGCTAAGAAATGCAGTAAGGTCATTTAACAAAATGGGAAGTTCATCTTCTTTGTGATCCATGCTCACAGTAAGAAGAATTTTGGTTCCACATCTGTGGCCTCTATACAACACCTCTCTTTGTAAGAGAAGCAAGTGGATGGGATCGTGGAAGAATACAGAGACATCTTCATCTCACTTATAGGGGTACCAACACACTCAAGTCAAGCATCCAATTGATCTGACCCCCAACGCACCTCTATCTAATGTACCATTATATCAAACACTCATTGATGGACAACGAAGAAATCAGGCATCATATCCAAGAGCTTTTTAAAAAAGGGCACATTAGACCCAGCTCCTCCCCTTGCAGAAGCCTGATTGTACTGGGGTAGAAAAAGGACAGGACTTGGCGACTCTGTATTGATTATAGATCCATAAACAAAATCACAGTCAGGAACCACTATCCCATTCCTAGGATTTATGACCTTCTTGAACAACTCAAGGGGGGGAATTTCTTCATCAAGATTGACCTGAATTCTGGCTACCATTGGGTTCCCATAAAACCAATGGATTTATGGAAAACAACCTTCAAGTCTAAGGAAAGTCTCTAAAAATGGCTAGTCATGCCCTTTGGCTTAAAAAATGCACCAACCACTTTCATGAGGTTGATGGATGATGCATTGAGACCCTTCACCAACTCCTTTGTGGTAGTATATTTGGATGACATCCTCATCTTCAGTAGAACGTGGGAGGAGAACATGTGGCATATTCAACAGGTTTTGAGCACTTTATGACAACACAAGCTTTATGCCAACTTGGAAAAATGTTCTTTTGGCATGAACATGGTCCAATACATGGGCTACATTGTTGATGAACATGGGGTATATGTTGATCCAGGTAAAATCCAATTCATTCATGACTAGCCATCCCGAACCACATTGATCGAGCTTCAAAGATTCTTAGGAGTCACCAATATTTACCGACGGTTCATGTTGGGATTCTCCCATATTTCTTGGGCCCTCAACCAGGTGACCAAGGGAGGTGGTAGGGCCAAGTTCGTATGGGGGAAGGAGAAACAACAAGCATTTGAAGATATGAAACATCATTTTTCCTCATCTCCTGAACTCTCCTTACCTGATCTGTAACAACCATTCGAGATTGAGACTGATGCATCTGACTATGTTGTGGTCACAGTTCTCACTTAGCACGGGCATCAGGTGGCATACCATAGTGAGACACTCTTTGATGATGTCCATAAACACCCTGCCTATGACAAGGAAATCTATTCCATTGTACAATCCTTTCGTCAATGGAAACATTACAGTCTGGGGACAGAGACGATCATACACACTGATCACAAGCCCTTGCAGTTCATACAAATATAGGGGAAATTTCAAAATGACCACCATCAAAAGTGGTGCACCTACTTGAAGCAGTTCTATATCAACATAAAGTATAATACAAGTATATCCAATCATGTCATTGACTGTCTTAGTCAACCTTCTGTGGCTGCACTTACCACTGTGCTCCATTCTTATGGACATGAAACATTGGAGTGGCCCCAACTTTACCAGCAAGATCTAGAATTCACCACCACATATCACGTCTTGGGTACAGGCGCCACTGTCATTGATTTTCACATTCAGGACAGACTCTTATGCCACCTGGGCCATGTTTTTGTTCCTACAAGAAAGCGTGTGAAGCTAATTTGGGAATCCCACTACAGTCGGGTGGCATGAAATTTTGGAATAGAGAAACACTGGTCTTCCTTCAAAAACATTTTTATTGGCCAAAACTTCGACTGGACGTCAACAAATATATCATCTCTTGCACTTCCTATGCCATTCCCAAGCCGACCATCAAGAATCAAGGCTTATACACACCTCTTCATATTCCTAAGAAGCTGTGGGATTCCATCTCCATCGATTACATGTCTAGTTTGCCGACCACCAAGCACGAAAATTACTGCATGTTTGTGGTTGTTGATCGATTTTCGAGGATGGTTATCCTCACAACATTCGATATTGTCACAATGGATGATACTTCCAAGCTCTTCTTCGAACGAGTTTGGGTGCACTTTGGGATACCACAGACCATCATCCCCGATCGAGATAGCAGGTTCCTCAACACCATTTTGTCGAGTCTCTGGTCTCCGCTGGACACCAAGTTCACAAAATCCACTTCTTTCCACCCCCAAACTGATGGCCATATCGAGGTCAGCAATCAGATGATTTTTCACATCCTGCACATGTACAACTCTAAGCATCCTCGTACATGGGATGAGAGTCTCCCATATGTCCAACACAATTACAACAAAGCTCTCCATAGTTCCACCGGCCATATCCCATTTCAAGTGGGTCTGGGATTCCAACCCTTGGGACCCATTGACGTTGCAGTTCCTCTTGCCACCACATAGACATAATATTCCCCTGATCAGTATGTAGTCGACAAAACCACCAGATTCGTTGAGAAGATTCATCACATTCTCCAATAGGTCCAGGAGATTTTACAGAAATCCAATGCTAAGTACAAGAAATACCATGATAAACATAGGGTACCAGGCTAGTTTACATTTGGTGACAAAGTTTGGTTACATTTGTAGAAGGAGTGTCTCATTGGGCACCATCAGAAGCTTCGGCCACTTCGTTATGGGCCTTACACTATCACCAAGTATGTGGGTAGAAATGCTTTTGAGCTCAACACTCCACTCTTCCTTGGTTTGCATCCAATATTCAATGTGGATCTCCTTTGACCATATTTCCCCACATTATTGGACACCTCTAAGATCGACAAACAACTGAAACCGACAGATCTCAACCTAGATTACATGGAACAAGCATCCACCAATCAGATAGTAGACACATAGGTCAAGGGCACTCTCCAGAAACAAATCCAACTTTATCTGATTGTCAAGGCCAGGAAACTCCTACACCAAGGCAAGTGGCTCACTCAGGGCCAAATCCAACAGAAGTTTCCTCACCTGATGGGGGGAGGATTGATCTATATGGATATTGGTAGCCACCCACCTATTCCAACTAGCTCCTTGTGTCCATATTTTGTTCAACACGTCTTTTTGTACTGCTTTATAATTGTGAGTTATACACTTTTGGGGATATCTAAAGCCTCACAAATTCTCCAGGTGGATACAGGTGGCCTATCGCCTAATCCAACTAGCCTATTTTGTATGTTTTCATATCAACACATCTTGTTGTACTTTCAAGGTTGTTTTGAGGCCCTAAACATTGTTTTCTTTACTCACCACAGTCAGATTGTAGACAGAGTTAGAGTTTGATGATGAAATGTGTAGTTCTCTGAAATACCTTTCCAACAGGCTATCACGCACCTAAAACGAAGGTCGTATGCAAAAGCTATGACCCTAGGAAGTTGAGGTACCAAATTACACCAACTTACACATAAGGCCCACATGAATTTTGGCGTTTCACCTTATAGGGTTAGGTTTTTGGATTTCTAGGGTTTTGGTATTCATGAGTAACATTAAAAGGGCCTATGGAACCTCATTGTAATCCATTCTTCTCAGACGGATGCGCATAACAGCCACATCTCTTCTCAGATTTAGCTACCACCATTTGAGAAAGTTTCAGTTTCATTATTTAATAGAAGATATTGTTCACTGAATATTTGTGTTATTCTTCCTATCTCTGTGTTTATGGTATTCATTCTATAATCAGTTCATTCTTCTCCTAAATCTGGATCAGTTCTGCAACTGTCCCCACGCTGACACATACCCCTTCTGGGAAACCATGGTTTGGATTGTGGGACCGCCTTGTAGAATTATTTTCTGTACATATTCAATCTCTACAATTCCGCCCAAACATTGATATTGATAGATCATGATATTATTAGCCTTTAAGAGAAGAAGTCGGACAAAAATAATAATAATATACCGAACAGACACATATCCAGAAGGAGAAGTTGGCCCCAGCAAATTTGGTAGAACCAATATAAATACAGGGCGCCAGTTCTCATTTGAAAGCATCTCAAAATTGAAATTCCCATTTTGGTGCGCATTGCAGTTCCCAGTTTGGTGCACACGTGTGGAGGAGAGCTGTAGGTGCAGCTGCAGCAGCAATAAGTTTTCAGTATTGGCTTGAATATCTCTTGTCTAGGGTTTGGACTATCTGATCAACTTTTTGTGATACGCTATCCTTGGGGAAAGTTGCACTACCCTTTGTTTGGCTATCTAGCCTAGGGTTTTCTTCCATAGGAATTCTCAGTCAAGGTTAAGGTTCTTGGAGGGTGGCTTTGGCCTATGGTTGGGTGATGAGGGTATCGTCAATGGTAAAATGAGCACACCATCTTCTATATTCTAATAGGTTATGGCCCCCCACCTCCTTCAGTCATTCTAAATGCTAGAAGGAAACATAGCCGCTAGGATATTGAGCCCATTGAGGAACTATCACTAGGGTTACTAGAAGAAGCATCTTCCAAGACACTGCAGCTAGGGTTACTAGTAGGTGCAGTTGAAAAAACTCTAAACCTCTTGTTGAGGCACCTTAAAGTGAATGTATTGACCTAATCTCCAGATAGATCAGTGCGCCCTAGCCCAGCACATCTCCTGGCACTCTCAGAAGGCCAAGACGTGAAGATTGAATTTTTGGTCAAATCTAGGGTTTGACCAAGTCAAGCAAGCCATGACTAACTCTATCAAGTCTGAGAACAGTTTAGATGGATCCTCTAACTTTAGAGTGTGGAAGACAAGGATTTAACTCATCCTTGCCAAGAATAAAGTGCTAGATATTGTGAAAGGAAAGATCGTGAAGCCAGAGTTTGAAGAAGGAAAAGAGAAGGAACCGTAGCATGTTGCATCTATGGAGATTTTCAAATATGTTGACATCAATTCCATGAGTGTCATAGTGGATTCTATAAAATACCACTTGATACCCTACATCTCCCATCTTAACTCATCAAAGAAGATGTACGATGCCCTAACAAATCTCTTCTCAGTCATAAACATTGAACAAGTTATGAGTCTGAAGAATGAGCTCCGTGACATGAAGATGAATGAGGATGACAACATAACATCATACTTTGTAAGGATATCCCAGCTAAGAGATCAACTACAATATATTGAAGAGATCATTTCGGAAAAGGAATTGGTGAAGATAGTACTCAATGATCTTCCCAAGACGTGGGATGCATTTTCCACAAGCATGAACACAAGAAAGGAATATCCGACATTTGAATAACTTTGTACTTGTTGTGCTAAAGAAGAATCAAGGATCAATGCAAAAGAGAAACCCCAAAAGAAGTACGATGATCAAGCTTTCACAACAAGATTCAAGAACTTCAGGAACAAAAGGAAGTTTGGTTCAAGGAGGAAGCCAAATCAGGAAAAAGACATTTCAGAAGTGCAATGCTTCAACTGTCGAAAGTATGGTCACTACAAGAATCATTGTCCCGAGCTAAAGAAAAGGAAGGAGAAACATGAAGCATAGATTGTCGAAGAAAAGGAACCTACAAAGAAGGCTAAGCAGGATGGAAAAGACTTCTTCTTCTAATAGGTAACAACACTCTTCCTATTTCTTGTACATATCTTGTTTGCATCGTATCTGTACATATCTTGTATATCTATCTCTTGGAAGATAATATGTTCCAAGAAATAATATACCTATGGAAGAACAAAGAATATGAAAATAGATATCTTTAGATAATACATATGAAAGAATGAAATAAAAATCATGTGGAAGTTATTTCAAGATAAGTCGAATCAATCATGAAGAGACTTAGAAGAAGCAAAGATAGAAAGAAGTCAGCAATCAAGAGGAAATTGGAAAAAGACTTATGAAGTTTTGTAGAAAACAACAAGACAAAAGCGTGGACTCTATTAAACAAGAAAGACAAATTATATATTACAGAAGAAAATAAGGATGTAGATGGAAGCATGGACTCTGTTAGATGGAGGGATCCGATTATATGCACTTATACATGAAGCAAGGATTAGGAGGGATCTAATCCTATGATCCATTGAAGATGATGAAATATATATATCCATGGTAGTAGCCATAAAAGATAGTATGTGTTCAGTTCAATTGCAGAAGAAGACTTCTTCAAAGAGAAGCCTTAAAGTATTCATGGTTTGTCCATCCAGATCCGTGATCCTATGATAAAAGGAAGAAGTGGAGGCATGGAATCTATAATAAACTCCATGGACCCAAGAGCTAAAGAAAAACATGAAGAAGAAAATGAGGATTCCAAGAAAGAAAGAGAAACTAGAACAACCAGTCATTGTATCAAGAATCATAAGATTACCAACCTGATATGAACTCACTAAAAGAAATCAAGTAGAAGAACCGAAATTCATGATGAAGAACAGTGTATAGAAGACTTATGAATAAAAGCATTGCGAGATCTAGAACCAGAAGTTCTCCCAGATGGAGGGAGAAGACTATGATGATTACTTGTTCCAGTACACTAGACATATCACTACATGAGTCATTATATCATCCACAACATCCATGAGTTGGATCTCTACATCAGATGAATGCAAAGAATGTTCTCCAGAGAAAGTGAATAAAGAGCAGATGAAAAGCAATCCCAAGACTTTGAGGCATACCAGAAAGAGACTCTTGTATGCAGATAAGAAGAAGACAGCTTGGTGGAGAACCTCTACTGCACAGCAGAAGCATGGTGAAGATTTCCTATAACATCAACATGACTACTCAGTAGATCAAATCTCATGATGACAGAAGAAGTTCCACATAGATATGTTCCAGTTTTTCCAACTATGATATATTCTATTGTTCATATCTACATGAAGCCTTCACAGTGTTCCAGACTACATTTGAAATCAATAATTACATTATCCATAATGAAGTCCAAAAAGGAGAAAATGATTCTCCAATACATATCTCCACAGATGAGAAGATAAGTAAACATTTTGATAAAACT
>ML790203.1:339187-349408 GCA_009831015.1 Picea engelmannii
ATAGTACTCCAAGAATTGAATAATTTTAGAAATTGAAGAAGTCTCAGGAAGAATTATCAGGTTCTATGTGATGATTGGTTGATGGTGATGATTTAATGTAAAGTTTTATTATATCTCATATATTCTTGGGTGGAAGGAAGGGGCAAGGATGGAGATTTCAACTCTCTCTTGATATTGGAGAATTGTATCTTCCTCTTGGAGGTTTATCCCTCCCTTTACATTTGGAATATGTAGCTACCTTTGGAAGTCATTACTTCCCTTGAACAATAACTATTGATTATTTCTCATATATTGTGCATGGTGTATTGTGGTGTATTAGTGTAACTCTTATGCTATTGTTCATTTATCATTGGATATAATTGAATGGTTTAAGTATAATTTGAAAAAGGTTTTAAATTATACTTGATACTGATTCAACCCCCTCTTAGTATCAAGAATTGGTATCATAGCGGGTTACCTTCAATACAATTTAACCATTGGAAGGAAGATCCTAAGAAGAAATGGAAGAAAAAATTCCAAATGGGATTCCACCATTTGGTGGAGGAAGTTTTGAATATTAGAGTAATAGAATGGAAACTTAGTTTAAATCTCTTGGAGTAGATGTTTGGTTCTTAGTTGCTTCAAGATACAATGCTTTGAAGAAACCAAATACTCCAGCTCAGAAGGAAGTGAAAAGGAACAACAAATTGGCAATAGATACCATCCTGGATGGATTGACAGATTTAGTGAAATCCAAGGTGGGATAATGTGCATCATCAAAAGAGATTTGGGATAAGATACAAGTGTTAGAATATAGAATATGGTGTGCTCATTTTACCATTGAGGATACCCTCATCACCCAACCATAGGCCAAAGCCACCCTCCGAGCACCTTAACGTTGACTGAGAATTCCTCTGGAAGCAAACCCTAGGCTAGATAGCCAAACAAAGGGTAGCGCACCTTTCCCCAAGGATAATGCATCACAAAAAGCTGATCAGATAGTCCAATCCCTAGCCAAGAGATATTCAAGCCAATACTGAAAACTTGTTGCTGCTGCAACTACACCTCCAGCTCTCCTCCACACGTGCGCACCAAACTGGGAACTACAGTGCGCACCAAACTGGGAACTGCAATTCTGAGATGTTGTCAAATGAGAACTAGTGCCCTGTATATATACTGGTTCTGCTAGATTTGCTGGGGTCGACTTCTCCTTATGGATGTGTATGTTTAGTATATTTTTATTATTTCTAGCCGACTTCTTCTCTTGGAGGCTAATAACCTAATATTAATTATCTTCTTGAACCGACAAGACTTCTAGGGTTATTAGCCAACTCATTAGGGTTTTCTCTTGCTTTCCAGAGTCTTCTATTCTTGTCAGGTTCACACGTGGAGGTAAATACTTCCCACAGCTACCATAATATTAACACTCCTTCCTATCTAGGGAGGTATTACAGCTAATGGACTTGAGCACAAAAACATACCATTTACCCGGTAGCATCAATATAGTCATCTAGACTATTTCATGACTAGATCATGAGCATCACCATCACCATCAGCTGCATCATCTCTCAAAACCATAATTCATCTGAGTAATTAGACATGATTCTAGATAAGTCACTCACACCATAGAGTGATACAAGAGCCACTCTTATAATCTAGAGGAGTAAATGCTCTGAACCAATTTCCATCTAGAAAATCTCTATTCATCATTTGTCTGGATGGTGATTATTTTCAATAAATTGTTGATAGTCTTCAAGGCAGTTAGAACAGAAATAGAACACAACTATATCTATCCATAGTAGTACATAACTACAATCCAGTGGTTCACTACCACACCAAGTAACACACAATTACTTGATCAACAACGTATGGTTGCAAACAGTGGAACATATCCACCACAGTAGTCCTCATCTACTATCATATAGTCTTCATAACAAACATATGATAGCAACCTGCATAGAAACAATGTTATGATATATACTAAATTATTTGGGCCAATATTTCACTCACATCTGTGAGCTCTGAAAGAATATCTGCCTCATGAACAGTGGAAGATATCCACCATAGTAGTATATCTCTACTTTCTGGAGACAGGTAATCTCCATAAAAATCATATGATGCCATCCTACACAGAAAATACTGTTAAAAATAAATTGAATCATCTGATCCAATCTTTCACTCACGTTTGTGAGATTTGAAAGAATATATGCCCTCATCAACAATGGGCTATCTACCCTATTCTTCTTAAACAAGGAAGAATGATTATTTCTGATTTCTAAGCATGGACCATTCCTCACCCTGGGCCATTCTTCCTATACTAATTAAAGTGCACCCTGGACAGAATGTATAAACCCTAGGGAATGTCTGATTCTGGACCATTCCTCACTCTGGGGCCATTCCTCCTACACTAATCAAAGTGCTCCCTGGAGAGAATGTATAAAACATAAGGAATGTCTGTCCTAGACCATTCCCCACCCTGGGCCATTCCTCCTACACTAATCAAAGTGCACCTTAGAGAGAATATATAACCCTAAGGAATGTCTATCCCTAATTGTTGAGCCTGGACCATTCCCCACCCTGGGCCATTCCTCCTACACTAATCAAAGTGCACCCTGGAGAGAATGTGTAAACCCTAAGGAATGACTGTTTGGACCATTTCCTCTATTAACCACAAGAGGAAAATATTGTCCTGCATCAACCTAAAAAATGGACCATTCCTCATGTTAACCACATTGAGAAATTGTTGTCTGGCGAGGCAGGCCAGTCTTCTTGAGTAACCCTCAAGAAGAGAGACTACCCTAGACCACTCCCCATGTTAACCACAATGGGTAATCACTGTCTATGATACATTAGAAATTATACTACTTCCCATGCTAACCACAATGGAAATTCACTGTCCGTTAAAAATATCAATCCACTTTCCGAACAGGAAAGCATCTATCCAAGATGGACTATTTTTCAAATTTAAGGATGAATGTCTTCAATAATGTTTTCAATGCTCCATCCTAAATTGGAGATTCATTTCTTCCCTTTTTAATAAGAAGAAAGTTGTTTCCATGAGCTCTAGCTTGAGTACGCAAACTCTTTCATCTTGGATGGAAGTTTTATCAAAATGTTTACTTATCTTCTCATCTGTGGAGATATGTATTGGAGAATCATTTTCTCCTTTTTGGACTTCATTATGGATAATGTAATTATTGATTTCAAATGTAGTCTGGAACACTGTGAAGGCTTCATGTAGATCGGAACAATAGAATATATCATAGTTGGAAAAACTGGAACATATCTATGTGGCACTTCTTCTGTCATCATGAGATTTGATCTACTGAGTAGTCATGTTGATGTTATAGGAAATCTTCACCATGCTTCTGCTGTGCACTGGAGGTTCTCCACCAAGTTGTCTTCTTCTTATCTGCATACAAGAGTCTCTTTCTGGTATGCCTCAAAGTCTTGGGATTGCTTTTCATCTGCTCTTTATTCACTTTCTCTGGAGAACATTCTTTGCATTCATCTGATGTAGAGCTCCAACTCATGGATGTTGTGGATGATATAATGACTCATGTAGTGATATGTCTAGTGTACTGGAACAAGTAATCATCATAGTCTTCTCCCTCCATCTGGGAGAACTTCTGGTTCTAGATCTCGCAATGCTTTTATTCATAAGTCTTCTATACACTGTTCTTCATCATGAATTTTGGTTCTTCTACTTGATTTATTTTAGTGAGTTCATATCAGGTTGGTAATCTTATGATTCTTGATACAATGACTGGTTGTTCTAGTTTCTTTTTCTTTCTTGGAATCCTCATGTTCTTCTTCATGTTTTTCTTTAGCTCTTGGGTCCATGGAGTTTCTTATAGATTCCATCCCTCCACTTCTTCCTTTTATCATAGGATCACGGATCTGGATGGACAAACCAGGAATACTTTAAGGCTTCTCTTTGAAGAAGTCTTCTTCTGCAATTGAACTGAACACATACTATCTTTTATGGCTACTACCATGGATATATATATATTTCATCATCTTCAATGGATCATAGGATTAGCTCCCTCCTAATCCTTGCTTCATGTATAAGTGCATATAATCGGATCCCTCCATCTAACAGAGCCCATGCTTCCATCTGCATCCTTATTGTCTTCTATAATATATAATTTGTCTTTCTTGTTTAATAGATTCCACGCTTTTGTCTTGTTGTTTTCTACAAAACTTCATAAGTCTTTTTCCAATTTCCTCTTGATTGTTGACTTCTTTCTATCTTTGCTTCTTCTAAGTCTCTTCATGATTGATTCGACTTATCTTGAAATAACTTCCACATGATTTTTATTTCATTCTTTCATGTGTATTATCTAAAGATATCTATTTTCATATTCTTTGTTCTTCCATAGGTATAGTATTTCTTGGAACATATTATCTTCCAAGAGATAGATATACAAGATATGTACAGATACGATGCAAACAAGATATGTATAAGAAATAGGAAGAGTGTTGTTACCTATTAGAAGAAGAAGTCTTTTCCATCGTGCTTAGCCTTCTTTGTAGGTTCCTTTTCTTCGAAAATCTATGCTCCATGTTTCTCCTTCCTTTTCTTTAGCTCAGGAAAATGATTCTTGTAGTGACCATACTTTCGACAGTTGAAGCATTGCACTTCTGAAATGTCTTTTTCCTGATTTGGCTTCCTCCTTGAACCAAACTTCCTTTTGTTCCTGAAGTTCTTGAATCTTGCTATGAAATCTTGATTATCGTACTTCTTTTGGGGTTTCTCTTTTGCATTGATCCTTGATTCTTCTTTAGAACAACAAGTCCAAAGTTATTCAAATGTTGGATATTCCTTTCTTGTGTTCATGCTTGCAGAAAATGCATCCCACGTCTTGGGAAGACCATTGAGTACTATCTTCACCAATTCCTTTTCCGAAATGATCTCTTCAATAGATTGTAGTTGATCTCTTAGCTGGGAGATCCTTACAAAGTATGATGTTATGTTGTCATCCTCATTCATCTTCATGTCACGGAGCTCATTCTTCAGACTCATAACTTGTTCGATGTTTATGACTGAGAAGAGATTTGTTAGGGCATCGTACATCTTCTTTGATGAGTCAAGATGGGAGATGTAGGGTATCAAGTGGTCTTTTATAGAATCCACTATGACACTCATGGAATTGATGTCAACATATTTGAAAATCTCCATAGCTGCAACATTCTACAGTTCCTTCTCTTTTCCTTCTTCAAACTCTGGCTTCACGATCTTTCCTTTCACAATATCTAGCACTTTATTCTTGGCAAGGATGAGTTAAATCCTTGTCTTCCACACTCTAAAGTTAGAGGATCCATCTAAATTGTTCTCAGACTTGATAGAGTTAGTCATGGCTTGCTTGACTTGGTCAAACCCTAGATTTGACCAAAAATTCAATCTTCACGTCTTGGCCTTCTGAGAGTGCCAGGAGATGTGCTGGGCTAGGGCGCACTAATCTATCTAGAGATTAGGTCAATACATTCACTTTAAGGTGCCTCAACAAGAGGTTTAGAGTTTTTTCAACTACACCTGCTAGTAACCCTAGCTACAGTGTCTTGGAAGATGCTTCTTCTAGTAACCCTAGTGATAGCTCCTCAATGGGCTCAATATCCTAGCGGCTATGTTTCCTTCCAGCATTTAGAATGACTGAAGGAGGTGGGGGGCCATAACCTGTTAGAATATAGAAGATGGTGTGCTCATTTTACCATTGACGATACCCTCGTCACCCAACCATAGGCCAAAGCCACCCTCCAAGAACCTTAACCTTGACTGAGAATTCCTATGGAAGAAAACCCTAGACTAGATAGCCAAACAAAGGGTAGCGCAACTTTCCCCAAGGATAGCGCATCACAAAAAGTTGATCAGATAGTCCAAACCCTAGCCAAGAGATATTCAAGCCAATACTGAAAACTTATTGCTGCTGCAGCTGCACCTACAGCTCTCCTCCACATGTGTGCACCAAACTGGGAATTGCACTGTGCACCAAAATGGGAATTTCAATTTTGAGATGCTTTCAAATGAGAACTGGCGCCCTGTATTTATATTGGTTATACCAGATTTGCTGGGGCCAACTTCTCCTTCTGGATATGTGTCTGTTCAGTATATTATTATTATTTCTGGCTGACTTCTTCTCTTGGAGGCTAATAATATCACGATCTATCAATATCAATGTTTGGGCAGAATTGTAGAGATTGAATATGTACAGAAAATAATTCTACAAGGCGGTCCCACAATCCGAACCATGGTTTCCCAAAAGGGGTACGTGTCAGCGTGGGGACAGTTGCAGAACTGATCCATATTTAGGAGAATAATGAACTGATTATAGAATGAATACCATAAACACAGAGATAGGAAGAATAACACAAATATTCAGTGAACAATATCTTCTATTAAATAATGAAACTGAAACTTTCTCAAATGGTGGTAGCTAAATCTGAGAAGAGATGTGGCTGCTATGCGCATCCGTCTGAGAAGAATGGATTACAATGAGGCTCCATAGGCCCTTTTAATGTTACTCATGAATACCAAAACCCTAGAAATCCAAAAACCTAACCCTATAAGGTGAAACACCAAAATTCATGTGGGCCTTATGTGTAAGTTGGTGTAATTTGGTACCTCAACTTCCTAGGGTCATAGATTTTTCATACGACCTTCATTTTAGGTGCGTGATAGCCTGTTGGAAAGGTATTTCAGAGAACTACACATTTCATCATCAAACTATAACTCTGTCTACAATCTGACTGTGGTGAGTAAAAAAAACAATGTTTAGGGCCTCAAAACAACCTTGAAAGTACAACAATATGTGTTGATATGAAAACATACAAAATAGGCTAGTTGGATTAGGCGACAGGCCACCTGTATCCACCTGGAGAATTTGTGAGGCTTTAGAAATCCCCAAAAGTGTATAACTCACAATTATAAAGCAGTACAAAAAGATGTGTTGAACAAAATATGGACACAAGGAGCTAGTTGGAATAGGTGGGTGGCTACCAATATCCATATAGATCAATCCTCCCCCCATCAGGTGAGGAAACTTCTGTTGGATTTGGCCCTGAGTGAGCCACTTGCCTTGGTGTAGGAGTTTCCTGGCCTTGACAATCAGATAAAGTTGGATTTGTTTCTGGAGAGTGCCCTTGACCTATGTGTCTACTATCTGATTGGTGGATGCTTGTTCCATGTAATCTAGGTTGAGATCTGTCGGTTTCAGTTGTTTGTCGATCTTAGAGGTGTCCAATAATGTGGGGAAATATGGTCAAAGGAGATCCACATTGAATATTGGATGCAAACCAAGGAAGAGTGGAGTGTTGAGCTCAAAAGCATTTCTACCCACATACTTGGTGATAGTGTAAGGCCCATAACGAAGTGGCCGAAGCTTCTGATGGTGCCCAATGAGACACTCCTTCTACAAATGTAACCAAACTTTGTCACCAAATGTAAACTAGCCTGGTACCCTATGTTTATCATGGTATTTCTTGTACTTAGCATTGGATTTCTGTAAAATCTCCTGGACCTATTGGAGAATGTGATGAATCTTCTCAACGAATCTGGTGGTTTTGTCGACTACATACTGATCAGGGGAATATTATGTCTATGTGGTGGCAAGAGGAACTGCAACGTCAATGGGTCCCAAGGGTTGGAATCCCAGACCCACTTGAAATGGGATATGGCCGGTGGAACTATGGAGAGCTTTGTTGTAATTGTGTTGGACATATGGGAGACTCTCATCCCATGTACGAGGATGCTTAGAGTTGTACATGTGCAGGATGTGAAAAATCATCTGATTGCTGACCTCGATATGGCCATCAGTTTGGGGGTGGAAAGAAGTGGATTTTGTGAACTTGGTGTCCAGCGGAGACCAGAGACTCGACAAAATGGTGTTGAGGAACCTGCTATCTCGATCGGGGATGATGGTCTGTGGTATCCCAAAGTGCACCCAAACTCGTTCGAAGAAGAGCTTGGAAGTATCATCCATTGTGACAATATCGAATGTTGTGAGGATAACCATCCTCGAAAATCGATCAACAACCACAAACATGCAGTAATTTTCGTGCTTGGTGGTCGGCAAACTAGACATGTAATCGATGGAGATGGAATCCCACAGCTTCTTAGGAATATGAAGAGGTGTGTATAAGCCTTGATTCTTGATGGTCGGCTTGGGAATGGCATAGGAAGTGCAAGAGATGATATATTTGTTGACGTCCAGTCGAAGTTTTGGCCAATAAAAATGTTTTTGAAGGAAGACCAGTGTTTCTCTATTCCAAAATTTCATGCCACCCGACTGTAGTGGGATTCCCAAATTAGCTTCACACGCTTTCTTGTAGGAACAAAAACATGGCCCAGGTGGCATAAGAGTCTGTCCTGAATGTGAAAATCAATGACAGTGGCGCCTGTACCCAAGACGTGATATGTGGTGGTGAATTCTAGATCTTGCTGGTAAAGTTGGGGCCACTCCAATGTTTCATGTCCATAAGAATGGAGCACAGTGGTAAGTGCAGCCACAGAAGGTTGACTAAGACAGTCAATGACATGATTGGATATACTTGTATTATACTTTATGTTGATATAGAACTGCTTCAAGTAGGTGCACCACTTTTGATGGTGGTCATTTTGAAATTTCCCCTATATTTGTATGAACTGCAAGGGCTTGTGATCAGTGTGTATGATCGTCTCTGTCCCCAGACTGTAATGTTTCCATTGACGAAAGGATTGTACAATGGAATAGATTTCCTTGTCATAGGCAGGGTGTTTATGGACATCATCAAAGAGTGTCTCACTATGGTATGCCACCTGATGCCCGTGCTAAGTGAGAACTGTGACCACAACATAGTCAGATGCATCAGTCTCAATCTCGAATGGTTGTTACAGATCAGGTAAGGAGAGTTCAGGAGATGAGGAAAAATGATGTTTCATATCTTCAAATGCTTGTTGTTTCTCCTTCCCCCATACGAACTTGGCCCTACCACCTCCCTTGGTCACCTGGTTGAGGGCCCAAGAAATATGGGAGAATCCCAACATGAACCGTCGGTAAATATTGGTGACTCCTAAGAATCTTTGAAGCTCGATCAATGTGGTTCGGGATGGCTAGTCATGAATGAATTGGATTTTACCTGGATCAACATATACCCCATGTTCATCAACAATGTAGCCCATGTATTGGACCATGTTCATGCCAAAAGAACATTTTTCCAAGTTGGCATAAAGCTTGTGTTGTCATAAAGTGCTCAAAACCTGTTGAATATGCCACATGTTCTCCTCCCACGTTCTACTGAAGATGAGGATGTCATCCAAATATACTACCACAAAGGAGTTGGTGAAGGGTCTCAATGCATCATCCATCAACCTCATGAAAGTGGTTGGTGCATTTTTTAAGCCAAAGGGCATGACTAGCCATTTTTAGAGACTTTCCTTAGACTTGAAGGTTGTTTTCCATAAATCCATTGGTTTTATGGGAACCCAATGGTAGCCAGAATTCAGGTCAATCTTGATGAAGAAATTCCCCCCCTTGAGTTGTTCAAGAAGGTCATAAATCCTAGGAATGGGATAGTGGTTCCTGACTGTGATTTTGTTTATGGATCTATAATCAATACAGAGTCGCCAAGTCCTGTCCTTTTTCTACCCCAGTACAATCAGGCTTCTGCAAGGGGAGGAGCTGGGTCTAATGTGCCCTTTTTTAAAAAGCTCTTGGATATGATGCCTGATTTCTTCGTTGTCCATCAATGAGTGTTTGATATAATGGTACATTAGATAGAGGTGCGTTGGGGGTCAGATCAATTGGATGCTTGACTTGAGTGTGTTGGTACCCCTATAAGTGAGATGAAGATGTCTCTGTATTCTTCCACGATCCCATCCACTTGCTTCTCTTACAAAGAGAGGTGTTGTATAGAGGCCACAGATGTGGAACCAAAATTCTTCTTACTGTGAGCATGGATCACAAAGAAGATGAACTTCCCATTTTGTTAAATGACCTTACTGCATTTCTTAGCAAAGATTAAAGAAATAACAGTAGGCGGTGCCACCTCTGGAGTCCTGTACAATCATCTACCTAAAGTAATAATAACATTGTAGGGTCTAGAATCATACACAACATGATGCTTCCACAAATATGGTTGTCCTAAAATAACATCACAAAGTTCAAGGGGAGAAATATCACACAGTACCTCATATTTGAAAGGCTTGATGCCGTAGGACAGACGACACTATTGGCTGACATGGAGATCTATTCCTTGACAAAGCCA
>ML790204.1:24440-37296 GCA_009831015.1 Picea engelmannii
CAAACCCCCAAACTGAATGCTCAAGAGCACTAACAAGAAATATACCAAAAATCAGGATGAATGATAGGTGTGCCCCAGCCTCTTACTTATACTTTTTCCTTCTGATTCTATGTTGAGTTAGGTTACTCCGATGGTTAATTTATATTCTTCTGTTGAGTTATCTTTTACTCCCTTTATCCTTTTTCTTTCTCAAGTCAACTTACAAATATAACTTTAGTCTAGTTGACCTTCCCCCTCAGTGTGAGACTATGACCTAGTGGGGGTGCCCAGGCCACTGATTCTCCTCATCACCTCTCTAAGAGGTTGTGGACATTACATATTCCCACCACTTCCCTGTGTCCTTCTTCGAATTCTCATTACCCTTCTTGGGTTGTGGCTTGGAATGGTTGTCCTAAGAGTGGACATCTTTGCTCTGTCCCCTTTTTTATGGGTTGGGACCACCTTTTCCCTGCTTCAGCTATGAGGAGTTTGTAGATCCAAACTCTCGCCTCTTCTTCTTAAATTTTCGCTCGATCTTGACATCAGATCTATAAGCCGCACCTAATGATGCGATGCCCCAAAACACCATTTATGTTTGAATGTATCTATGCAGAAATACATGGTATTTGAGCACTAGATGTTGTTCAAAGTCTTTGACACCCAATTTGGTGCACAGGGTATGGAAAATGTTGGTGAATTCTGGTACTGTCTGGCCCCTTTTCTGACGCAGAGTTGTCCATCTTGTGTACTAGTCCTCCTAGCTTCCAACAAGGTAGTATTGTTCTTTAATGGAATCCCATGTGGGGGAGATCGCAAATATTTCATATTCCTCTGTGGCCCTTTTCTCAGAGTAAGTATCCCACCAGTCCTTAACATGGGGGATGACTTTGAGGAGTGCAAAAGTAATCTTTTCCATATCGAAAAAAGTGTGGACCGAAAAATATCCTTCGAGAAGATTTCAAGCATTTATGTAAAACATTCACATCTATCAGTCCTTTAAATAATGGAATATCAAAATTTACTGGTACCTTGAAGGGGGTTTCATGGCCGCTTGATGAAGATGTGTCTTCTGTGGGAAGCCGCCGAAGGATCTGTGCAAAGTTGTCCATAATTTCATTCATTTTTTACATAAGAGCTTCCTCGAACAACAATTTAAAAGGATCTCCTTCTCCATCATCTTTCTTCTCGTCCCCCATGAGTTGTTTTCAGGCTCGACGCAACTGATCTTGAAAAGTATTGACTGGTTCGAGTCCCAACTTCTTGTACCCAGATCTTGTCGGGGACATGCACAAAGAAAAACAAATGAAGAGCAGACCGCTTTGATACTTCTGATCCGGATTTATTAGCAGAACGAAATGAATAACATATTGAATACAATAACACAGAGAACAACAACATATATCTAGTGAACAATAAATTCTATTGAATAAATAAAATAGGTTGAAACTGTAAAACTACAGAACTGAAAACAACTTGCTTGAATGATGGTAGCTATCTCTGAGAATAAATGTGGCTGCTACGTGCATTCATATGAGAAGAATGATTACAATGAGGCTCCAAAGGCCTTTTTAACATTACTCATGAATTCCAAAACCCTATACATCCAAAAACCTAACCCTAGGAGATGAAACTCCAAACATTATGTGGTTCTCGATGGGTAAGTTGGTACCTCAACTTCTCGGGGTCGTAAATTTTTCATATGATCTATGTTTTATTCGTGTGATAGCCCATTGGAAAGGTATTTTTGAGAACTACTATAATATTCTAGATATAAATTAGTATGTAGAACATAAATATTTTATCTAGAAATGGAAGAGAAGCAATGATATCAGTGATGATTTTAAGGATGGAAATTTATTTTAAAATGTAGAAACCTTGGCGAATCTTACTAATCCTTCATATGCCAACTATAAATGATTGGCGATATTTTTGTAAAAATATTCAAATTTTCTAAGGATTTTATATAGTTTTTATAAAATTTTGGCGATTTTTAAGGTAAAAAAAAATTATCCTATAGAATTTGGGCGAATCATTTTTAAAATAGCGAATCTCATTTTTGGAAAAACCATGGAAAATTATCCCATGAGAAAAATTTAGCCCCTAAAATCATCCCCGAATGATATAATCAAAATAATACCAAAATATCACCAAAAAGAGCACTTTGATTACTAATAGCAATGTTCACTTGCCTCTTCGAGGGGAAAACCTCTAGCAAAGAAGAGCTCTATTACAATAATATCCAAGAAAAAACTTATCATACCCTCTACTCCTATTTATACTAAATATGTCTATCCAAAAGAACAATCTAGAGGAAGATCCTTCTAGAAGCGGAAGCTTCTATTAGGTCTTCTTACATTGTACTTATTCTTCCTTATTTCTAGGCCTTATTAATATTGGCCTTTATTACATGGAAATATATTATTCTACCTATGTGAGGGGTTAGGGATATTAGGTCCCTAACATGTCCTCCCCCCTTAAAAGAAACCTTGTCCTCAAGGATTTAGATGAGGAAATTGTTGCAGAATGGTAGTTGGTTCCCAAGTGGAATTTGTTGGAGTTGTATCTTTCCATTGGACTAACACTTCCTTGATGGTGCGGTCATGCAGACGATGCTCACATTGGTCCAAAACTGCTTGTGGTTGTAACCATATGGAGCCTTCTTCATCCAACTCAGGAAGGTTGGTTTGAGTTTGGCACTTAGTTCCAATCACCTTCTTTAAGAAGGAAACATGAAAAACAGGATGGAGCTTAGAATGACTGGGAAAAGATAACTGATAGGCCACATGTCCCACATGCTTGAGAATAGTATAAGGACCATAAAATTTGGTGCTAGTTTCTGAAAATGGTCAGCCTTGAGGGAATTTTTCTTATAATGTTGCATTCGAAGAAACACTTGGTCTCCTTCTGCAAATTGACGTTCAAAGCAACCTTGATCTTCATGTTGCTTCATGCGATTCTGGGCCATAACTAAATTCTCTTTGAGGGTACAAAGAATAGCCTCTCGAATTGTAAGCATTTGGTCAACCACCTGGACCTTCTAGAAACCTGGCAGGTATGAGAGAACTGAAGGTGGATTTTGTCCATATACTTCTTCAAAATGAGTCATGCAGGTAGTTGTATGGTAAGAAGTGTTGTACCACCAATCAACTAGTGGTAACCATTGAGCCCATTGATTTTTCCTTTCTGATGCAAAACACCTCAAATATGTTTCCAAATACTTGTTGACAACTTCAATTTGACATCATTCTAGGGATGGTAAGTTGTGTTGAGATGCAATTGGGCGCCTTGTAGCTTGAACAATTCGTGCCAAAAATTGTTGGTGAAAGTGGAGTCTCGATCAGAAACAATAGAATGAGGCATGACATGAAGATTGAAGACCTAATCCATGAAAAGTTGAGCCACAATGGAGGTTGTAAATGGGTATTGAAGAGCACAAAAATGAGCATACTTGGAAAGACGATCAACTACCGCCATGATGATTGATTTATTTCTTGATTTAGGTAATCCCACAATAAAATCCATAGGGATATCCCTCCAAATAGCAGGTGGAATCGGAAGCGGTTGTAGTGTTCCAGGAGATTTGACTATTTCTCCCTTGTTGCATTGAAAAACATCACATTCTTCCACAAAATTGTGAACATCATGTTTCATACCATCCTAGAAAAAAGAACATTTGACCTGGTCATAGGTTTTGGTAAACCCTAAGTGTCCAGCTGTGGGTGTAGCATGAATCTCAGAAAGTACCGTGGATTTAAGTTGTGACTGTTTACTTAAATACAAATGACATTTGTAGCGAAGCTCATCATTGTGCCAAGATTACCCTAGGGAAAATGGAGAATTTTCCTTCAATTGTTGGATCATATGTGAAATTTTGGGATCGTGTAGTCATTACTGGCGGACAACTTGGAACCGATTTTGTACAATGAAGGAGAGGGAAAAAATGGACCCTTCATCTTAATATTTTATGGAAAGTGCATCAACAACCACATTGTCTTTTCCTTTCTTGTAATGATCTCATAATCATATCCAAAGAGCTTAGTCGCCCATTTTTGTTGCTCCAGGGAGGAAGGGAGTTGTTCCAGAAAATACTTGAGGCTTTGATGATCTTTCTTAATTTGGAAGCGTTTCCCCAATAGATAAGGGTTCCAAAGATCCACTGCATGCAGAATAGCCAACATTTCCTTTTCATATATTGATTTTCCCAAATGTCACTCTGACAGTTGTTTGTTGGTAAAGGCCAAAGGTCAACCCTATTGCATAAGTACTGATCCAATTCCTCTCCTGGAAGCATCACATTCCAGGACAAGTGAAATCAGGAAGGGAAAGGACTGGAGTGGTGCACATGGTCACCTTCAAGGTTTGAAATTCCTGAGCAGCTGCGAGAGTCCAAGTGAAAAAATTCTTTTTAAGGAGAGTAATGAGAGGTGCCGAAATATTTCTATAATTCTTAACAAACTTGCGATCATAGCCTGTTAAACCCATAAATCCACGCAATATTTTGAGAGTCTTTGGGCGAGGCCAATCCTGCATAGCTTCAATCTTTTTAGGATCCACCCTAACACCTTTCTTGCTAACAAGATGACCTAAGTACCGAGCTTTCGAAGCTCCAAAATCACATTTAGATTGTTTGAGGAAAAGTTGGTGTTGAGAGAGTAGATGTAGAACTCGATCCACATGAGCAAGATGGGTTGTCCAGGTTTTACTATAGATGAGTATATCATCAAAGAAAACTAAGACAAACTGACGGAGAAAAGGACGGAAGAGATGATTCACGAGGATTTTGAAAGTGGAGGGAGCATTACACAAGCCAAAGGGCATGGACAAAAACTCATAGTGGCCCTCATGAGTTGGAAATGCAGTATTAGGAATGTCGACCTCGTTCATACATTTCTTGTGGTACCTAGAACGAAGATCATGTTTAGTAAAGAACTAGGCACCACTCAATTCATCCAAGAGGTCATCAATGATAGGAATGGAAATTTTTTCTTTAATGGTGAGTTTGTTGAGGGCACGAAAGTCAGGACACATGTGAAAATAACCTTCTTTCTTAAGGACAATGACCACATGAGAAGAGTAGGGGTTCGTACTAGGATGGATAACACCTACGATGAGCAATTCTTGAACAATTTTCTCAATTTCATTTTTCCAAGAAAAGGGATGATGATAGGGATGGATATTGGGAGGAAGGTTGTCGGGGACAAGTGGAATGGAATGATCATGAACACCACGGGAAGGAGGAAGTCCCTGGGAAGTGGAAAAAACAAATTGATGTTTATAGAGGATGGATTGGAGGTCCTACGACACAAAGGGTGTCTCAGTGGCTTGAATGGCATGGAGTTGTGCAATAATTCTAGAATGACCTTTTTTGAGCAGCTTTTCCATACAATGGGAAATGATGATATCCGGGGAACCAACGATGATGCCTGGAACTTATATTGTTGTCCCTCCTGGTGGAATTGCATGGTTAATTCCTTAAAATCCATGAGAATGGGACCCAAAGTCCTTAGGCATTTGACACCCAACACAATGTCACAACCGCCCTTGTCGATAGAAAACATATGAGATTTCATGTGGTACTAACCAATTTGGAGATGCACATTTTCATAACGCCCCCCACATTTCATTGACCCACCATTGGCAATCATGATTTGAAAATTATTGACGACACAGATATAACAATTAGTTTCTTGGGTAAAGTGACAATGAATAAAATTATGGGTGCTTCCACTATCAACAAGAATGATGACCTTCCAATGCTTAATGTAACCAATTAGCTTAAGGGTTTGGGGAGTAGAGAATCCAATGAGAGCATTCAGGGAAATGACTGGTTCGACTTCAAGAGGGTCGGAGGGTGGGGTCATGTCAGTGGGTTCAGGTGACTCGGCCACGAGGGGGGCCTCAACATCATATTCCAAAACATCCTCCGAGATGGCCATAAAAATATTTTGTTCCTTAAACTTGTGCACGGGAAAATATTTATCATCACAATTATAACAAAGGCCTTTGATTTGGCATTCAACCATTTATTCCTTGGTCAATTTTTGAATCTCTAGTGGGGTAGAAGGAGGCATGGGAGTGATTGTTTTAGTGCGAGGAATAAAGGATGGTTTTCAGGTTTGAGAAGAGACAACCTGTTGTGTTTCCTTAGTTGTTTTAGTAGCTTCCACCCAACTTTGAGGCTGAGCCATGAGGACATGGGCACAAATCTCATCCTTGAGGCCATTGATAAAACATTCTTGAAAAAAAAAATCAAACATGCCCTTTGTACGGAAATTCAATTGCTCAAAAGTGGCTATAAAGTCTTCAAACGGCCTAAATGGTTGTTGTCAGTGTTAAAGCGTTCATAAATATCTGCCACAAATTGTGTCCAAGACACATACCCTTGGCGGTCATTTTTTCTCCATTGCCAATGTTCTTGATATATATGGAGAACACCATACCGGAGTTTGGCCAACTCATTTGTAATGCCATACAAAGAGAAATAATGTTCCATTTGAGTTATCCAACAGGTGGGATCTGAGCCATCAAATTTGGTCACATCCATAGGTGAAAGGCATAGGTCACACTGAAAGTGATGGAGATGAAAAGTTTAGGAATTAGAGGAATTTTCACCTTTGGATTGCAAAGGTGGGTTAGGGGAGGGAATATCTACAGGGATATGCAACTTGGTACAGATCATCGTAGTGATGGATGCAAGCTAGGTATTGAAGGATTCAAGATGGGTAGCGAGGTCATGTTTGATGATTTCCATTTTGGTGTTGATGGAGGAATGCATGTTTTTATTGATGGTGGAAACATTGGCATTGAGTTGTCTCACTTCTTGTTGGGTCTCTGTGAAATTAGAGTACAAGGAATTGAAGCGAGATTCCAAGTCTTTGTTATGGGTGTGGGCCATGATGAAGAGGGAAAATGAAAAGGGACGGGTGGGACCACACAAAAAATGGGTTATGGGTGAAGTGTATCATGATGATTAGGGTGACAAGGGGAATCCACTGGGGTAAGGCCCAAATAAGGGTTTTGGAAGGGGGTCGGGTCCACGAGAAAACAAATTGCTGAAAAATGATAGGTATGACTGCGATAAGGGCGAAGAGAGGAATGCAACGGGATAGGTCTCAAATAACGGTGCCAACAGGGTCCATAATTTTTTTTTTCTCCTGCAGAGTTATACTCCGATCTGAAGGATACTGCAGTGACGAAAATCCCAAATTCTTAACAGGAATAAATGTGTAGTAATTTTGCAACCCGAATGCAGGAGGCACAGTTGCGCGACAATAGATATTGTATGTTATGTTTTTGTTTCTGTCCCAAGGGTTAGGGTATTCAATGGTTCTACATACAAGGTGTTTCCCTGTGCTATAGCTCTCTAATATACATGTGGGGTCCAACAGTAGTACTCGACCCAATATCTCAGGGAACCAACTAAGGAGGCTAGACCATGCCCTTAGTTGTACTACCCGACTACCCAGGTACTAGAGAGTATCTTCACGAGTGTTGTTATCGATGGTACTATAATAGTCAGGCGGGTGATCGATTTATCTATGGAGGGCTTCAGGAGATCTAGGCCAATCCTTATACATGTGTTGTCTGATGTGCTACCACTCGAACGGGTACCAACATGGGTTACAAGGGTGGCCAATAGATGTGCGCTTAGGTACCACTTGTATTTCCTGCATGTATGACTCCCCAACCACGAGTTTATGCGCATAACGACAAATCTCTGTAGCTTTAAGACACCAAAATACGTCTCTACCCTGAAAAAAATTTAACCCACAATTTTATGTCGAGGAAGGTGCTCTAATAACACTTGTAGTATTCCAGATATAAAATAGTATGCAGAACATAAATATTTTATCTAGAAATGGCAGAGAAGCAATGATATAATCAAAACAATACCAGAATAATACCAGAATATCGCCAAAAAGAGCACTTTGATTACTGATAGCAATGTTCACTTGCCTCTTCGAGGGGGAAACCTCAAGTAGAGCGGAGCTCTATTACAATAATATCCAAGATCAAACTTCTCATACCCTTTACTCCTATTTATACTAAATATGTATATCCAAAAGAACAATCTAGAGGAGGATACTTCTAGAAGCAGAAGCTTCTATTAGGTCTTCTTACATTTGACTTATTTTTCCTTATTTCTAGGCCTTATTAATATTGGCATTTATTACATGGAAATATATTCCTCTACCTACGTGAGGGGTTAGGGATATTAGGTCCCTAACAACTACACATTATGCCATCAAACTCAGACCTTATCTACAGTTTGATTGTGGCAAGACCAAAAATCTCTATTTAGAGCCCCAAAACGGCCTTGGAAGTACAAAAAGATATACTGACATGAAAAAATCCAAAGTAAGTCAGTTGGATTAGGTGGGCGACCACTAATATACCCCTGGAAGTTGTGTAGGGCTTCAAACAGACCCGGAAGTGCATAACCTGCAATTAAAAAGAATTACAAAAGAACTTGTTGAACTAAAAACTGTCAAGATGTGCCAGTTGGAATAGGTGGGTAGCCACCAATATCCACCTGGATCAGTTATGTTGATGACATTGTAATATCGGGTTATGTTCATCTCATTGTGACTTTGAGATTTGTATGTCACATTGTGAAGTTGGGTTTTGTAAGTCACATTACAACATTGGGTTTTGTACATCGCATTATGCCATTGGGTTTTGTACGTCAGATAAGGACGTTGGGGTATGTTTGACATATTATGGTTATAACATTGCAAAATCTCTATTTGTTCCTTACATTATGACGACTAGTTATGTTCATCACATTGCGACATTGGGAAATGTTCACCACTTTTAGTTAAAGTCATCGGGTTATGTTCATCACCATTGCAATGTTGGGTTATGTTCATTTCATTGCGACAATGATCTATGTTCGTCACACTATGATGTACGAATTTGTATGTCACATTGAAACATTGGGTATTGTACATCACATTACAATAATATGTTTTGTACGTCAAATTACAATGCCACATTGTGACAATCGTCATAGTGTGACATCAAGTTTTGTTCATGACATTATGAGGTCTAGTTATGGTAATCACATTGTGACATTGGGTTTTCTTTGTTACATTACGACGTAGGGTTATGTTCGTCACATTGTGACATTGGAAATGTTCATAACATTCGAACATCGGGTTATGTTGATGACATTGCAATGTCAGGTTATTTTCATCTCATTGTGATTTTGGGCTTTTTATGTCACATTGTGAAGTTTGGTTCTGTAAGTCACATTGCGACATTGGGTTTTGTACGTCACATTATGCCATTGGGTTTTGGACGTTAGATAAGAAAGTTGGGGTGTGTTTGACATATTAGGTTTATCACACTATGATGTCAGGTTATGTCTATCACATTGCGACATTAGGAAGTGTTCATCGATTTTAGTTAAAGACGTCGGGTTATGTTCATCACCATTGAAATGTCGGGGTATTTTCATGTCATTGCAACAATGGTCTATGTTCATCACATTGTGACAATGGTTTATGTTCCTCATATTGGGACGTCGAGTTATGTGGATTGCATCGCAATGTGATGTTGGTGAAAGGTTATGTTTGCATGCGACATTGGGATATGTTCGCTGCATGGTTATCTTAGGTTATGTTCATCACATTGCGACATCGAGTTTCAAAACATTACAACATTGGGTTATGTTCATCATAATGCAACGTTGAGAGATTGCAAAATGGAATTTTTGATGAAGTTGTTAGAAAACAATTCTAATGAAGTTTTTCCTTTGTCATAGAGATCGTAATTTTGAATTGATGCAATGTATCGTACATAAGGAAACTTCCCTACGATGTGATGTAAATTAAAACTTTATCATAGTTTAACTACCAACTGGATCGAAGGTTAATTAAATCTTTATCATAGTTTAATATATTTATATGAAATAATTTATCAAAGTCACTTGAATATCAAGTACCCATGTTTATATATTTTGCGAAAACTATATATGTAATGATGTTTATTGCAGATATGGAGATTTACATTCAATATTTTGTCAATCATTAAATTTATTTTTTCATGAATATCAATTAAAATATTTTTTCTGTGAGTCTACCTATTCTTTCAGAGAAGTCATTTACATTACAATAAATAAAAATATTTATCTTTATGTTTATTAAGTATCTACATTTTTAATTATTTATTATTATCTTAGTTTCTTTTATTTCAATATCAAAGTAATTATTTGAAATTTAATTATTTTATATTTAAATATATTAAACGTTTATAGAGAAAATATTTTGTCAAGAACATTAGGTCTAAAATTTTGTCAAGAACATTAGGTTCAAAATTAACTAATCTATTGGGGTACATTCTCAACTACATGCTTAGTGACATACTCATTTTTCGATTTTCCCACTTTCTTAGGATGACTTCTATTTATAAAAGGTCTATTTTTAGCGGATGGCTACCTATAGGTAATACCATGGGAAAATACCACGGGTTTTCAAAACCATGGGCTCATAAACCACCATTATAAAAATTCCTTTTTTCTAGGAGGAAGAGCGCTTCATTCCTTGATTTTAGGAGATAATCACTATTTCATGGCTAGAGAGCGCATTTGAGTGAGAATATTATTCTACTAGATAAGTGTGCACTTATCCTTAAGTATTTAGTTATATTATTAGTTATGGAGTCTAGTTATACATGCATGAGTTCTCACTTTTGCATGACTAACTCTGGATTTATGACCAACTAACTCCATTTTTGGCTAGTTAACTAATACTAAGTGGGAGTGGTTGTTTGTTTTACTTGAGCATGCACACGAAAACCCTAACCTAGTTCATATTGCTCCTATTGTGGAGATTTCTATATATTGTACTCATGACCAAGGATTAATATAATGTGATTCAAATTGGTTTCTTAGTATCTTATGTGTGAAGTTTGATTCTATTTTTCTCTCTCCTCTCTTTGTTTTGCAATTAACTAGTGAAGTATTTCCTACTCACAATTATATCTTGGAGAGAGGTTTAATCCTACATGGTATCAAAGATATTATTGCAAGGGACTATTCACTTTTATTGTAGGTTTATAGATCAAATTGGATAGCCCAGAGAGAACTATGGATCAATCATCTTCTTCAGTGATCTTGACACCCTTCAACTAATTTGAGTTGAAGCCCAATATAGAGCTTCTACTTTGCAGCAAGGGTTTGTATATGGTCACCACGAGGATGGAGGTCTAGCCTAATTTATCCATAGAGAAATCAAAATAATTCAACAGAATGGTTGAAGCCTATAGTACATTCTTCTTGAGCATTTGTCTGGATCTCATCTTCCAAGTCGATACTTGCAAGACTCCTAACCATGTTTGGACAAAGTTGAAGGATTTTCTAGGAAACAAAGACAACCTAAGAGGTCATCAAGTGAACAATGATATACATGCATTGAATCCAATTGATTTAGAGACCCTAGAGGACTACTTATGTAAGTTTACAACTTCTCTTTCGCATGTTAGGGGTTTTGGAATTGATAAGAAAGATGAACATTTAATCTTTTGAATTCTAACCAAGTTAGGACCAGAGTATTTTGTCTACACTTCTTCTTTTCATACTACCAGGTTATCTATGGGTTCTACATGGAATATGCCATCCTTGTATGAGTTCATGGAGTCACTTATCCATGAGAAGACAAAGCTCATCCAGACAGGGGAAATCAAGAGTTAAAATCCCCATGCGCTTACAGCACAAGGAAGTTCAAAGAAGAAAAAATAGGAGAACAAGGGTAAGAAGGACCAAGAGAATAAGAAGGAAGGTAAACAAAAGTCCACAGATGACATTTTGTGTTCCAAGGAATCAAAGAGAAAGAAGGACACGATCAAGTGTTCCTATTATAACAGGGGGTTCCATCTAGAGAGTTCTTGCATGAAAAAGACCATAGATCTCACGACACAATCACTTGGGAAACATCACCTCGAGGATTGTATTCTAAATAATACAAGGAATAATCCATTGGACAATACATCATCAAAAAGAGGTAATGCTCATGTATTAATTCTTATTTCATCTTCTCCTAGTTCTTGGGTGATTGATTCAAGGGATACCCATCACATGGCCTCATCAAATAGATGTTTCTCATACTTGAGACTTGTTCCAGACCACCAATTTTCATGAGAGACGATTCTCATGCTGAGGTGTGAGGTAGGGGTAGAGTTGATCTAGACCATTTTAATGCCCCAAATGGATTTAATTAAGTAATGTAATTTAATCCATTAACATAATAAATTTAATTAAAATAATTAAACTTATTAATGTAATTAAGTCAATTTGATTGATTAATTAGTTAGATTTGATTATTATTTAATTAATTGATTAAATGATATAACTAAATAAATGTAATAATTATTTATTGGAATATGTGTGATGGGGTAAATATGGAAAATGAATTTTTATGAGGGTACTTGAAAATGTAAACTTATACAACATTATTTAAATTGCATCAAAAGAAAAGTCTAATTTAAATTGTTGTGATGATATTTCATACATTCAAACTTTCATATATTCAAAACTCAGTTTTACTACAAAAAAGTGGTTCTTACAGTAGTTTGATATAATCTGAAGCCCTTACAAATTTGGGCCTCACATATGGTATCAGAGCCAAGTTTCAAAACTTGGACCAAGGCCTACCTACCCTTAATATTGAAGGTTTAGGGATTTTGTTCCAACAAAAACCCATACATTTAAACAACTCATAAACAATGCTTATTGAAACCCTTTACATCAAACCAGAAATAACCCTGAAATAACCCAAAAACCCAAAGACAGAGAGAATGATTAGTAGGATAGAAATCTTGCACATTGTCCAACCAGTCAATATGTTCAACCTGTTCGAACCACCAATTTCCTTCCTCG
>ML790204.1:38515-48780 GCA_009831015.1 Picea engelmannii
CCCCCCCCCCCCTCCCCCCTCGATCCCTTGGGAAGTTGTGCAAAGAAAAAACTGTCTCGTGAGAAATGAAATGAATGAACGGGAGAGCTTCGAGGTAGGATTAGGGGTAGTGTTTTTTTATGGAGAAAATACAATGGATAGGGACGTGGGTCTCATGTGAGGACCCATGTTTCCCACGTTTGGATGTAGATTCAATATTCATAATGGTCAGGATTCAAGGAAACTAAGTTTGGGTGGCATATTCACAAGGACCACCGATGTCGACACTATCATCTTCATTGATTGAGATAGCTCTCATATTGTGCTCTTTGGAGGCTATGAATGAGATGTTAAAGGGACACTAGTCAACAGATGTGGAAGTGGAGCCCCCTCCATTTGGAATGGTAACCCAGAAGGGTCAAGGGACCCAGAGAGAGGACCTTCTCTAGGGTAGGAAGCTCTAGGTCACCTCCTTATGGACATAGAGCTACACCTAGAGTGGTTGCAACAGGTATTTCAATGATAGTGAGTGAAACATCCCACTCATCACTAATGACACATGCAAGTCCACGACCTTCTTGGGGAGAAGTTAGTAGGGGAAAGAGTTCCATGGGAAGGAAATAATTTCAAAGGCCTTCATAGAGCAGTTTGCAGGTTCCACCTTGCATTACTTGTTGGGGGTGAAAAGGACCTCATTATCAATGTGACTTCCCAGAGTCACAATTAGGATTTATGCATAGAGAAGGAAAGGCCCCAATGGGAAGAGAGATTAGTATCCAATAGATTTATGCAACAATTAATAACCGTCAGGTAGAACATCAATCTATTGTGGTGGAGTTGTAAGGTATGTTAAATATTTTCAAGGTTAAAATTTTATTTGATTTTGGTTCTACAGATAGTTTCATTTCACCATGTGCATTAGAAAAGTGTGGGTTGGAATCCTACGGGCACGATGGCTTTAAACAAGTTGAGATGGATTCGGGGGGTGGGGGAAACAGTAGGACCTAGTGTTGATAATTTCCTTGTATACATGGGAGTGTGTACCACTAGGTTGAAGGTGTACATCACTGACCTAGGGACGTATGATCTAATCATTGGGATGGATTGGTTAAAAGCTCATCAAGCTATGGTAGATTTTTTCATGAAGAGGTTGCTTTGTGTAGATGATGAAGGAAGGTCAATAGAGATCCATGGTATTAGAAGGAAGGTGTCTCTATACATTATCTCACAAATGAAGGTTAAATGTTACATGAGGAAAGGTTTTTTATTACATGTAGTGGAAGCAGTAAATGAAGGGGAAGGGACCCTCTCTATATCAATATCCAATTTTTTCAGAATTTAAGGATGTTTTTCCGAAAGAGTTGTCAGGTTTTCCTCTTGAGAGGGAGCTTGATTTTAACATAGAGATAAAACCTAGTGGGGAGCCAATTTCCAAGAAATCGTATAGGATGATGACTCCATAACTTTGTGAGTTGCAGTTGCAGTTGAAGGAACTACTGGACTTAGGGCTTATAAGACCCAATGTTTCACCTTGGGGTGCACCGGTAATATTTGTTAAGAAGAAGGATGGTTCTTTATGACTATGTATATATTATAGGGACTTGAATCAAGATACAGTGAAGAATAGGTACCCAATACCATGGATAAATGATCTCTTCAATCAGATGAAAGGAGCAACAATTTTATCAAAAATTGATATGCGATCAGGGTATCACCAGTTAAGGATTAAGGAAGGTGATATTCATAAAACCACCTTTTGAACTCAGTTTGGATATTATGAGTTCATTATAGGGCCTTTTTGTTTGACCAATGCACCAACGGGATTCATGAGCCTCGTGAATGGT
This sequence comes from Picea engelmannii, assembly GCA_009831015.1. NCBI lineage: Eukaryota > Viridiplantae > Streptophyta > Pinopsida > Pinales > Pinaceae > Picea > Picea engelmannii. Next base: position 40,339 of record ML790204.1, read on the forward strand.
ACATTTCGAAAGTACTTAGACTTCTTTATGTGGGTATTTCTAGATGATATACTCATTTATTCCAAGAGAGAAAGAGAACATGAGGAACACTTGCAAGTGGTGTTGCCATGCCTCAGAGAGAAGGAGTTGAATGGAAATTTGTCGAAGTTCTCTTTCTTCCAGAAAGAGATTCACTATCTAGGTCATATCATTTGCAGAGAAGGAAGTATGTGGACATGGAAAAGTTGAAGGCCATAATGGATTGGCCAGTGCCGAGAAATGATCATGAGGTAAGAATATTAATGGGTCTAGCTAGTTATTATTGAAGGTTTGTGGAAGGATTCTTGAATATTGTGAAACTCATCACCACCTTGTAGAACAAGGGAGTCAGGTATGAGTGGACAAATGAATGTGACACTGCATTCATCGAGCTTAAAAGATTACTAACCAGTGTGCCAATTAGACAATTGTCAGATATGGATAATGAATTCACAATCTACAAGAATGCCTCGAAGTAAGGTCGGGGTCGTGTTAATTCAATATGGGGTAGTGATAATATATGCGTCAAGAAAGTTAAATCAACATGAGGAATTTTACACTACTCATGATTTAAAGTTGGAAGATATAATATTGGCTCTAAATATTTGGAGGAACTATCTAGTGTGGCAATGCTTTGAGCTAAAAAAGGAATAATAAATATTAAATCATCTCTTCACTTAAAGGGATCTCAATGCTAGGCAGAAGCGATGGAGTGAGTTTATAAGTGAGTACAATTTTGGAATTTTATACATCAAGGAAAAATAGAATGTGGTCGCATATGCCCTAAGTAGAAGGCCACAGATCTTCTCCTTGGTGCCCTTAAAGTTCAATTTGAGGGAGAAAGTGTTGGGGAAAATTCTTGGAGATAGTTGGTATTTAAATGTTACTTCAACCCTCCAAGTTGGGAGGCAGTTAAAGTCAAAGTTTGAAGGATATACACTTGAAGCAGATGGATTGTTGAGATAATAGAGAAGGATGTCCATCCCCAAGGGTGGAGATATTTGAAGCACCATGCTCAAGGGAGCCCATAGAGCACTTTAGTTTTAACATTTGGGTGTGAAGAAAATGTATGTAGACACGAAGAAGATTTTCTTCTGGGTAGGAATGAAGCATGATGTAGTCCATTTCATCGCTAATTATCTCGAGTGTCAGCAAGTAAAGGTTGATCATCACCACCCTGTAAGTATCCTACAATCACATGATGTTCCTATGTCCAAATGGGAATTGATTTCTACATATTTCATTGTGGGACTACCACTCACATCGCAAAGGCACAATGCCATTCTTGTTATAGTTGATAAGTTGACCAAGATTGCACATTTTATTCTAGTTAGATAAACTTACGATGTCACTGATGTGGCACATGTTTTTATAAGTGAAGTTATCTATATGCATGGGTTACTCTAGAAGATCATTTTAGATATGGACTCTTGGTTTACATCTAGGTTTTGGACAAGTTTGCAGTCAATATTGGGGACTCAGTTGAACTTGAGCACAACGTATAATCCTAAAAAAAATGGGAAGACTAAAAGAGTAAATCAAGTTATGGAAGACATGTTTAGGATGTATATTATAGATAATCAAAACCATTGTGAGAAGTACCTACCTTTGGTGGAGTTATCCTACAACAACAATTTTCACAACTCAATTGACATGCCACCTTATCAAGCTCTGTATGGAAGGCCATGTAGGACACCATTGAGTTGGGAAAGGTTAGAAGACTGAGTGATAGTAGTCCCATAATTGATTCAACAAATGGAGGAGAAGATGATTCAGATCAAACAATGGTTAAAAGAGGCACATGATAGATAAAAAATTTATGTTGATGCACATAGGAATGGATGAAGCTATGAAGTAGGATATCGGGTTTTCATTCATATTAGGCCTAATAAGAGTACCATTTGGTATGGGAAAGGGACAAAGTTTTTGCATCGATTTATAAGGCCATTTAATATTTGAGAGAGAATTGGACATGTTTCCTATCATCTCATACTGCCATCCCACTTGCATAAAAATCATGATGTTTTTCATGTATCTTTTCTACGACATTATGTTGCTGAAAAATCTCACAAACCAAATTGGAAGGAATTGCAAGTCTCAGACGCGAGAACCATCATGGTTGAAACTTTACGCATATTGGATCGTAGGGTTTGACAACTCACGAACCATTTGGTAGACCAAATTAAGGTCCAGTGGGACAAGTATAGCCCAGGATCTGTTATTTGAGAGCATGGAGAGACTTTATGACGAGATCATCTCTCACTTTGTTTACCACAACCTCGAGACTATGTTTCCCAAAGGATGGGTGTATGTAATGCCCCATTTTGACTTAGACAACTATAATTACTTATGGCCTAGTTGTATCTTCATTTGCTTATTATCTGTGGGACACTATTGACACTTTAAAATATGGACATATGGACCTATGTGAATGTAAATACTATGAATGTTTATCATTATGTGATTTATGATGGATATTAGGTGACTTATTTCTAGCATGAAAATTTGAATTTGAAAGATATTGGTATGTGGATACTGAGTTAATGATATGGTTACATGTAATTACATGTTAATAGTGTATGTATATGCATGATTTCGTGTTATAAACTAATCTACATATTAATGGACTATGTAATAGTCAAAGAATGATGTTAATGGTTGATGTCATGAGAATCAAACGAGAAAAAGTATGGTATGAATCATTGTATATTAAATTGTGTTGGTTCAAATGCATTGCTATGATATGTGGGCAAGTGCAAGTTTTTCAGGTAGTGTGACTGCCTGAAACTGAATATACAATGACAAAATTTCCAGTAACATAGAGCCACCATATGGTCCATGATAGGGTGTTGACCCTAGTTCTATCAGGAGGGGTGGAGGAATTTCCCATTGGGTATCCTACAAAACCTAGAGTCATGGGAGGACAGTGTTAGGTCATGCTCCCATAGACATGTGATGATGACTATTAGTTTCCTACTGCGAAGCTTGGTCAAGGTAGTTGACACTTCCACTTACGGGTTCTCTCTGGAGTTACGTCAATATAGTTGATGCTCCAGAATAGTCCAACAAAGGAAGGATAAGGATGGAATATGGAAGTAGGTTAGGTAGGTAGGGTGTTAGAAGTAGTTGAGAGCGTGTGGGGTTTTAATCTTATAGAATAAGTGTATGACTTTCTCTTTGTTCTTTAATAAAAAAAATGCTTAATTAAATTGCAATTATCTAGGCAAGTGTTGTTTTTTGCTAAACTGTTATAATTGAAGGATTCTGCTAATATTGTAAATGGTTGATTTATTCATTATGAAGTTAGTAGCATTGCTGATTGGATTGGAAGCATACATGAATTTCATTATATGTGTTAATTATTTCCATTAGTACACCCATGAGCTATGTATGTTCCATCTATGCGTACATGCCTTGCACATGTATACTAGTATTTGTGAATGTATTAAATTAATGATGTCAATTATCTGATCTAGATGTATGGACCCTACTATTATTATCCTTATATTGTGAATGACAATAACTTCGAGACGAAGTTTCTTGAAGAGTGGTTGTATGTAACGCCCCAAATGGATTTAATTAATAAAGTTAATTAAGTAGTGTAGTTTAATTCATTAATGTAATAAAATTAATTAAAATAATAAAATTCATTAATGTAATTAAGTCAAATCGATTAATTAATTAATTAGATTTGATTATTATTCAATTAATGGATTAAATGATATAACTAAATAAATGTAATAATTATTTATTGGAATATGTGTGATGGGGTAAAGTTGGAAAGGATATAAGTAGATAGGGAATTTATGAGGGAGTAGGGAAAAAGTCAAGGAGGGATAAGGCATGTCAGGAGCAAGTGTCAGGAGAGAAGGCGGTGGATGGGAGAATAAGGAGGGTTTTTTTTCATGTTGGAGGGGGATCATTCGAAGGAGAGAAAGGAGAAAAAAAATTGGGAGAAAGAATTTGGGTTGTGAAATGTTGGACTCATACGAGATTGGCTGGTTGCTGGGAATTTTGGGCTTAGGGGATAGGAAACCACAAGGATTCCTAGAGCTAGGGAGATGGAGAGGATGTTCCTAACTGGCTGAGAAGAAAATATTTGGTTTTGAGAATTTTGGACAAGGAACAAGGGAGAAAGGGACTAAATGTTTGACAACACAGGTATTCCAATAGAGGATGAACACCTTTAATAACCACTCACAAAACCATATCAAAGATCAACACACCGATATTTTAACGTGGTAAAAATTCTATAGGGAAACATCCACGACCCCAGCCAATGTGACCACTTGGAGCATTTTATTAATGAAAAAGAAAAATATTACAGAGAGATTTTACAAGAGAGTTTCTCACAATTGATCATCGACAAATGACCCTCCATTCTCTTTAAATAGAGATCATGGACCAATCAGGTGCTAAGACACGAATCAATGTAGCCGTTAAGATGGAGGAGAATATGAACCCTCAAATCACTCTATGTCGGGAACATCGTGACCATTGGATTTCCTAACTACAAATGCATACTAAATAAACACACTAAGAAACACACTTTTACCTAATGACACATTAGACCAAGTAGATATTAACTAACTCCTAAGTGTCTAAATATCCTAACACCCCCCCTTAAGAACAACTTGGGATAGGATTGAAGGATTTATAATAGTGACACAATAGGAAAAGGAAGGAGGCATTAGAGCCTATCCCCCTTAATGACAACTTCTTGAAATCCTAACATAGATAAAAGTTTGGAAAACTTTGCTTCTGTAAGAGACTTTGTGAAAATTTATGCAACTTGATCTTCTATAGGGAAAAAAAGCACTTCAATAACTTGATCATGAATGAGCTTTCTGATGAAGTGCATGTGTAGCTAGATGTGTTTGTTGTGTTGATGTTGAATTGGGTCTTTGGCGAGCTTGATGACACTTTAATTGTCACACCAAAGGTTAGTCGGATGTTGTTGTTGGAATCCAAACTCTAAAAGGATATGTCGAAGCCATAAGGCTTCCTGACTTGCATTTACCTTTGCTTGGTACTTTGCTTCTACTTAAGAAAGTGAAATATCATGGTGTTTCTTACAGGCCCAAGTGACGGGTCCTGAACCAATGTTGAAAACATAACCTGCAATAGACTTCTGATCATCAGGTTCGTCGGCCCAATCTGAATCAGTGAAACCAACCAATAAAGGAGTCCCCCTTGAACTATAATGTATCTTGAACTGAATTGTACCCATACATACCAAAGTATCCTTTTAGCTTCTCTCCAATGGCTTTCATGGGGTGTTTGCATATAACATGAAATAAGACCAATAGAAAAGGAAATATTAGGACGGGTATGAGTCAAGTATAAGAGGATACCAACTAACTAACAATACAAGGTGGCATCAACTTCGGGAGAAGTACATGTTGCAACAAGATTGACTCCAAACTGGAAGGGAGAAGGGGTACGTTTACAATATTCCATGTGAAAGCGACGGAGAAGGTCACAAGCATACTTATACTAGGAAAGAAAAATTCCTTCATTGGTTTGCAAAACTTGGAGGCCAAGGAAATAGTGCAAAAATCCTAAGTTTGTCATTTCAAATTTCTTCTCAAGGATAATTTTCATATGGTTTAAAAGTTTTGAGTCACTACCAGTAAGGATAAGGTCATCAACATAAAGGATGAGGATTATGAGATGGCTTCCTACTTTCTTGGTATAGACATTAGGATTAGAATGGAATCTAGAAAATATGGTGTGAATAAGAAAGTTGTCCATTTTGGCATACCAAGCTCGGGGAGCTTGCTTAAGATGATAAAGAGATTTATTAAGGAGAAAAAAAAAATCTAGAGTCATTTTTGACATATCCAGGAGGTTGTTCCATGTAGATTTCTTCTTGCAAATCCCCATGCAAGTGTTGAATTTTTATATGAGATATTATATGAGATAATGTTTTATATGATATTGTATATGAGACTTTGTGATCAATTCATTATTACAATGATGAATGTGCCAAATATATAGATAACCTAAAGGAACATATGGTGACCATCCATGAAAGGATGTGTCTCTAATAATTATAATAACTATTTATTATTATTATTATTATATTAATAATATTATTAATAATTAATAATTAATAATTATATTATTAATTCTAGGAGAGTGTCTTCCCGATGTTGTCCAAACATCAACACTCCCTCTCAATGAGGGATACATTCTTCATCATGCCATGCTTGTCTTATAAGTATACAAACTTTTCCCTAGACTCATGAAACCTATATGTCAATCTTGGGAGATGTCTCTCTCCCACATGAACCAAGGGGAAACTCCCTCTGCGGATATCCCTTGTAAGTTTTAAACCTATGAAGTAAAGCAATTCATACATATTCTTAAGCAAAACATAAATTAATCAATGGCTCATACACACAATACACAAAGATTTACACTAGAAACCCTTAACCGGGAGAAAACCATCCTTCCTTGGTGCCACACCTTTCAACTCTTCATTGTATTAATTTCACCATTCACAATACAATATATACAATATTTTAGGTATTGCGTACTACCAAAACCCTAATCCCTTAATCCGGGATTAATTTAGAAAACCACCAAAAATAGAAAAATCTGCTAAAATAGAAAAAACCACCTCAAATTTTTTTTGGGGGGTGATGCCCTGAACCCCATTGGCTCTGGGCTACTTCCTAGAGCCAAACGTTGAGTGTAACCAAGGGGGGCCAATCTTGTCCCCCCTGGGACCCCCCTAAGAAAGCGCCTGATGCACACGATACAAAGGGAGAAGGAAGTTGGGATCGTTAGACACAGTGGTCGAATCTGACAGGCCCACACACACACATGCAAAGAATATAACACATGCTCAACATTATCCCACGTATTGTTTTATTTGCATACAAGGGTTCACATGATTACATAGTCAACAATCCAGGGCAGCAATGCCCATTTTTCCTCTACACCAAGACAAATTATTTGTGCTCACAGACTTTGTCAATGAATCTGCAACATTTTTCAAAGTGTCAACATTTTCCAGAAACACCTTATTTTCTTCAACCATGTTTCTCACAAAGTGATACTGAACATCAATATGCTTTGTCTTCGAATGATAAGCAGGGTTCTTTGCCATGAATATTGCACTCTGACTGTCACAATCTAATCTCACTACTTGTTGTACCAACCCAATACCTGAACACAATCTCTGTAACCATATTGCCTCCTTGCTTGCATGAGTGGTTGCCATGTATTCAACTTCTGTAGTTGAGAGTGCCACTACAACTTGTCTTTTTCTCATCCAACTGATTTCTCCTCCAAATAGTTTAAACACATACCCACTTGCATATCTTCTGCAATCCAGATCTCTGTCTAGTCTGCATCAACAAACCCATGTGTGTCCAACACTCTGTCCAATCATGGTCTTCCTTGGTAGCACAATCCATAACTGGTAGTGCCACAAAAATACCTGAAGACCCTCTTTACTGTTGTCGAATGCTCCTTCACTGGTTTTGACATATACATACTCAAAACTCCCACTATGTGTGCAATGTCCGGTCTAGTACAGACCATTGCAGACATCAAACTGCCAACTGCACTGGCATATGGAACATGGGACATGTCCTCTTCTTATTCTTGTCTCTTGGGACACTGATTTGTAGATAGATTTACACCTATAGGAATAGGAACCTTGATCGGTTTACTTCCATTCATATTAAACCTCTGCAATATTGTATCAACATACTTTCTTTGATTCAACCAGAGTTTCTTGTTTGCATGATCTATTTTAATCTCCATTCCCAGAATGAAGTTAGTAGCACTGAGATCCTTCATGTTAAATTTGGAGGATAGCTGTGATTTTATCTCCTTGATAACATCCGTGTTATTTCTGATCCAAATGGATATCGGTGGCCACCCACCTTTTCCAACTGGCTCAAAATAGTTTTCTGACATTTTTGGCAATTTACTATTTTTAGCAGTTTTTCGGGTCCTGAACTTCTGGAGCCGTTTTGAAGCCCTAAACGATGTTTTTTGGGGTATGTTGCGGTTGGAAAATTCCATCATGGAATTTTGTCAAAAATTTTGTAGTCCTCGGATAGATCTTTCCAACGAGCTATCATATGCCTAAAACGGAGATCGTATGCAAAAGTTACGACCCCGGGAAGTTGATGCACCAACTTACCCAAACGAGGCCCACATGACTTTTGGCGCTTCATCTCCTAGGGTTAGGGTTTTGGATGTCTAGGACTTTTGGCATTCCCGTCTATTGTAAAAAGGCCTTCCGAGCCTCATTGCAATTATCTTCTTGCGAATGCGAGTAGCCATCACATCTCTTCTCAGAGATAAGCTGCCACCATTCTAGCGAGTCTTTCACTCTGTATTTTTACAGTCTCTGTACATTTCTTTCATTAATAGAAATCGTGTATTACTGTATCTCTGTGT
>ML790204.1:64630-78549 GCA_009831015.1 Picea engelmannii
TTGTTGTGGTGATGATGTTGCTTCTTGGGATTCTTGGGTTTATCTTTATGTTGGGCGACTAAGGATTTTTTGGAGGTACTTGCAGTGCTGATCACTCCAAGTTTTACAAGCTTATCTTTCTCTCTAATCAAAGCATCACAAAAGGACTCAAGAGTGGGTTTTTGATGAGCTTTCCCTAGAGCCTCTCTCATGGAATAAAAGGTAGATACAAACACAGAATATGCACTACCTAGCTTAGAAATAATAATATAGATGCAATGCTCTTCCTCCAGCTTTATATTACACTCTTCACATAAAATTCTAAGTGTTTTAAACTTAGATAGATAGTCTTCAATGCAAGAAAAATCATTTGGACTTAAAGTCAATATCTGATTTTCTAAATGATGTTCTCGAATAATATTGTGTTTACCCAACACAGATTCAATATTTTCCCAAGCTTCATCGGGGTCATCAATTTCTTGAAGGTGGAACCTTAAACCAAAAGAGATGGACATTTCGATCAGTCCACGTGCTTCGTCACTCCTATTAGCCCATTTTACTTTCTTTTCATCATTAGTGGGTTCTTTTTCCTTTCCCAAGGTAATCTGGTACATTCCTTTACTTCTTAATAAATCCTCTATATGGGATTTCCATTGGAAGTAGTTGGTGTCGGTAAGAAAAATATCATTGGAAGAATCCATATTAAATATGTAGATAATATGGATTTAAAAACTGAAACTGATGATATGGATGGAAAGATATTGAAAAATTAGGCGGTTTTTTTAAAAAAAGGCGCTAGAAACGAACTTTGGATGTGAAATTTATGCCCTCACTTTTACAAATAAGTTTCTTTATGAAGTGACCCACTTTTATAAAAAGAAGCGGGGATCACTTTTACAATGAAGTTACTTTATAAAATAAATTTGCATGCAAAATAAATAACTTTAAAATAAAATATTAAAGTTATTTATAGTGATTCACTTTTATACTTGAATTGAAATACACTTTACAATGGATCCATGAACTTTTTCAAAAAAAGTAACAAAAAAGAGACTTGAACTCAAGACCTCTTACTTAATAAGGCAACTTTTAACCAAGTGAGCTAGCAAAACATATTTTATTGTTTAGAAGGAGGATTGGGGGTGTTGTTGTTGTTGAAGATGGCCTTGGAGAGCGTGCTAAAAAAAACTCTTTTCACACAAGGAAAAAAATTCGTTTCTCGATGACAACAAGAGTTAGATCTCGGTTAACTTACACGAAAAATGCACCTTTTCCTATTTGTTTCTGATTTTACCAGATCACACAGGGTGCGAGGAAAATAGCATAAATAGATCTAAAAGAGTAGAAACTTGGAAACAAACAATATAAAACCGAAATAAAACTGAAATAATACTCTGCAAAAATTTTAAAATGGCATATTCACGCTTTATACCTCTAGATCTGACTGAAATGGTCGTATCTTGGGAAAACAAAAACCTTTTCGAGTGAAACGAAAAGAGTTCATGACTAAAACAAGCGCTCTGGATGCAATGGAATATTCCTCTCTGCCCAGAAATGTGTGAAAATGGAAGAAACCATAGATGAGGCAACTCGACTTTACGATCTCGATCTACAACATGAGAGGATCTTCAAACAGGCTATGATACCATGTTTGACAACATGAGTATACCAACAGTGAATTAAAATCTTTAGTAACCACTCACACAACCATATCAAAGATCAACACATCGATATTTTGACATGGTAAAACCCCTATGGGGAAACATCCACGGCCCCAACCAATGCGACCACTTGGAGCAATTTATTAATGCAAAAGAAAAAGATTACATAAAGATTTTCTCACAATCGATCATCTGAAAATGACCCTCCATGCTCTTTAAATAGAGATCATAGACCAATCGGGTCTTAATCCATAGAACAATGTAGATGTTAAGATCGAGGAGAATATGAACCGTAAGATCACTCTATGTCAGGAACATATCGTGACCATCAGATTTCCTAACTACAAATGCATACTAATGCATACTAAAGAAACACATTTTTACCTAACGAGAAATTAGACCAAGTAGATATTAACTAACTCCTAAGTGTCTAAATATCCTAACACTAAATTAACCAGAACTTGAAGTATTTTACTAGTCGATTTATTTGTAAAGCAGAAGGAGTGAGTGACAAGATGATTTGGTGAAAGTATAAGTAATGAGTGCAGAGAAGATCTGGTGAAAGCATAAGTAAGAGAGTAGAGAAAATTTAGTGAAGACAAACGCAATAAGAAGACCAGTGAAGGAAATGCAAATGAAGAACCTGTAAGTAGGTTGGTGCCTACATAACAAACAATTGCGGGGATAAATGTCTCTTGTAGGTCGATGTGTACAAACAACAAAGGGGATTGGTGTCTCTAGTAGGTTGGTTCCTACAAATAACAGAGGGGATTAGTGTCTCCTATAGGTCAGTTCCTACAAACAACAAAGGGGGTCGGTGCCTACAAACAATAGAGGGGATAGATGTCTCCTATAGGTCGGTGTCTTATATAGGTCGGTGCCTAAAAAAAACAGTGGGGATTTGTGTCTCTAGTCAGTTGGTGCCTACAAACATTTGTAATTGTAGGTTGGTGCCTACAAATTAATAAAAATAAGTTTTTGTGTTTTTCTCCCGAAAGGGTTTCCACGTTAAATATTGTTTCTTTTGGTTGTTATATTTATGTGATTGCTTCATTATGGTTTATAAATGTTAAAAAGAAGATAGCATTATACTTATTCTCCCACCCTGACTCGGTATAAGTGTGTGTTGAACACGAAATTCATAATTGAGTCTTGCCAAATTCAAGTTGAAAATGCATTAAGTAATTTTGGTTGAAAGAATTGATTTCTCATTGTCAAGACATTTAGTTTGTCCAATTAAAGTCACAAATTGAGTCTATATGGGAACTAGCTATTCTCACAGTAGAAAAAATTTATTTGAAATTGTATGTAGGAACCATTTATCACCAAGGAAAATATCATAAATACAAAAAAATATCATGATGAATATCTAAGCAAGTAGAAGACAAAGTCTTGATCAAGTGTGGCAAGAGAAAGAATTTGACAAAGATTATGCAGCGAAAGAAAAAGACAAAAGATTATGGTGAAATAAAGTTAAAGAAGATGGACTCTTGATAAATAAAATATACCCCCATAACTTGATTGTTGATGGTTTGAGGTAAACCAAAAACCACTTTTCATGACAAATAAAGGTTCTTAGTCAGCCAAAACCACTTGATGCAATGAATGGTTTGTGCAAGTTGAAACCACTTGATGTAATGAATGATTTGTGGTAAGCTAAAACGAATTGAGAATTGTATTGGTTAAAGATAAACCAATGTAAAACCTTAGAGGATGTAATGGTTGATGGTAATACACAAAAACCTATAATGTGGTTATAGGTAAGCCAAAGAAAACCAAGGATGATGAATGGTGATAATGCAAAGGGAGTAAAAGGTACAAGTGGAAAGGTTTGTGATTCAAGAATTGTTGATGAACCATGTACAAAACAAAACTTCCTAGAGAATTGGTGGATATAACGATTTGTGGTCCATGCATTCTGGTGGATGGTTACTATAGAAGAATGTAGAAAATAAAAGATGAAGATAAAGAACATTGAAGTCAAAGACTATAGAAGATGGAGATGAAGATTGGGTCAATTCTAAAGACCAATTGTAGAGATACAAGATGATGGTTGAATATTGAAATCACAAGTAACCATTAAGGGGGAGTGTGAAGGATTAACTCCTACTTGTGATATATGATGAAAACATTATAATATATTAATGATGTAAACCACACATAAAATTCTAATATGAATTGAAAATGAGAATAAAGAGAAAAATTAAGGATAAAGATTTCATAGAATCAAATTGAATGACCAACAAAAATATTATTGGAAATAATTAAACTTAATATATTATTATGATCTCCTAAAATTATATAAATAGATCTAATTGTATAATAAAAACACACAAAAACATTATGATTAAATAAATTTTTCCCTTCAAATATTTCTTGAGTGTAAACTCCCATTATCACTTGCTTGATATATCTTTAAATATATAATTGATGTTAATTATTATTCCCAACATAGAATACATAATTCACAACCATGGAATTTGAAATAGTTGAGTTTATTCTAATTTTGGTTAACATTGTATTAAACGCGCTAAAATTGAGATGGAATATTTTTAACTTTTAAAAATTTCAAAGTTACTTTAAACAAATCTATATTTATATATAACTATTAATTAATATTTGGTATCTTTTTTATTATAAATTTCATCATTTCAAACCTTTTTATATTAAATATTATATATCCCTCATACAAAATTGGAAAAGTGTATTTCAATTTTTTAATGCAACAAAAACCCAAAAATAATTAAGAAATCAAATTTTTGGTTACCTTTATTTTTTCAAGTGACATTTTATACATGTAAAGCTAAACTCCATAACCCATAAGTCATAAATATATATTTTAAATTATCTATAAACATTATTCAATATAAATGACACATGATCATTCTTACCTTGGGAACATTGGAGCACTTGGAGTGACGGGCGGTGTCAGCCCATTTTACCTACAAAATGATCTACAATTGTTTATGGGGCTTACTCGATCGAAGGACTCTCTTGCATTTAGGAGTAGTGGGGCTTTCAAGGTGATGTCAACCCATGTACCGTTTGAAGTCCCCCTTAAACGTTGATTTTGTTCCCTAAGATCCAATGGCTCATGCTCACCCTAGGACTTTCCTATGCATTTTAATGTTTGATGGGCTTGAGGTCATGCTTATGTGATTTTTAACATCATATTAAATTGGTGTTTGGTTTTTCACCACACATTAAATTGGTGTTGGTGTTGGGGCTATTTTATTTATGGCCTTAATTCACATTACTTTCAGTAGGTTGAGGAAGGACCACTTAGCATGGTTTATGAGTTTGAGCTTTGTTTTTATGAGTAGGTTATTAATATTTAAGAGGAGATCAGGGAGCATTAATAGGAGAATGATAATAAGATTTGGAGGGAAATTAAATGAGATCATTTGAAGAGAAAAGAAGAAAATGATGAAGAATTAAAGGAACTTTGGTAAAAAATAAAGTTGACTTTCTCAAAAAAAGGAGATGCCACAAAATAGAGAAGAAGAGAAAGATTCGAAGAAGAAGAGAAGGGAGAATTCGTAGAGAAGAAGGAAAAACAAAAAAAATGATGAATAGATAAGAATGAGAGAAGAAGAAGAAATAGGAAAATGGTTAGAATGGTTATTGATAAAAAAATGTTGAATAGAATAATGTTGTTGTTCCCACATAGATTATGAAGAGAATAGAAAAACACAGAAGAAGAAGAAAAAAAAAAAATTAAATAAATAAATAAATAATAGAGAATAAAAACAAAGAAAAAAAAGAAGTGGAATAGTGAAAGAAAGAACCTGACAACAACACACCATAATAAACCCAAAGTATTTTAATTTATATTTTTGTTGGAGACTTTTTTTTGTAAACCATGAGACTTAAGTTTCTCACAATGTGATAAATAATATTGTTTTTTTTTTAATAAATAATATTATACTATGTCATTATTTCAGGAGTGGAGTTAATTGAGGCATATGTATGTATACACTTTCCTAAATATTTTAAACACTTAAATTACATGTTCTCTTTTTTATTTCTCTAAACTTCAATAAAGTTTGGGGCATATAGTCTTTCTAATCTTGACTTAGATATTTGTTCACATGTTTGGGAATACGCTAACATCCAAAGCCTTTGAATCTGCCCATGCGGGGATAGTTGATCGGGACATGACTTCTCGTAAAACTAATTTTCCAACCCACGGTATTTCTAAGCACTTCAATGATATTGTAATAAAAAGACTTCCATGCAAAGTTGCAAATATTATATAAATGATAATTAAATATAAAATGTGATCACAGAGAATAAATACATCAATAGTAACGGATATATGATGTTCAAGGAATAAAGAATTAAAAAATAAAAGATGATGAAAAAAACATAAAAATTTAATTTAATATTAAGATAAAAATGTAGTCGAAGGTTTCTTATCATAATATAAAAATACCCAGTTTATTATTAAATATACAAAACTGTAAATGTTTTATATATTATATAAATTAAATATACAAAACTGTAAATGTTTTATATATTATATAAATGATTATTAAATATAAAATGATATTATAGAGAATCATAATGAATTAAAAAGAAAGGAATTGTTTTTTAATTGTTTGTTTTGTGTTTTTTTTATTTTTATTTTTTTTTAATAAATTGTTTTTTTTTTATATTTTTGAATGTAAAAATGGATTTAACTTGTTGAAATTTTTTTGGGGTATTTGGATTATATATAATTAACCATTTAAATCTGGAGATTCAACAATTTCTCTCAAGATTTTGGGTAAAATTAAACAAAAATTATCATAAAAAAAAAATTAAAATGTAGAACAGTTAAATTATAGAAAAAAAAATAAAAAATTAAAAGAAATAAAAGATGATGAAAAAATATAAAGATAAATTTAAAATATTAATATATGGTAGGGAATTTAATTAAAATAAAAAATAATAATTAAAAAAATGTTTGATAATAAAGATTAGTTTTAAATTATGAATATGATGTAAATATTATATATAAACTAGCAACAACTACAATAATATTATTAATGTGTGAGTATATTTAGTATAAAATATAGAGAATAATATTATTAATGTGTGAGTATATTTAGTATATAATATAGAGAAAAACAATATTAATGTGTAAAATATAAGCCTATTCACTTATACGAACACATTAATAATATTAATGTACTTTTTTTCCAAGGAAAAATTACTCAAATTTATAAATAGTATAAATTCATTTATAGTAAGACATCAGCATGCTATGAACCACTGTCCAAGAGCCGTGCAAAATTAGATAGTGGACAATACAAAAAAGTCGCCTTGAACAAAGGTGGGACAACAGTCCAAAAACTCTCTCAGTACACATGCCTTTCTCTTTTCTGAAACTTGTCGTCCTCCACAGGCAACCCAAAAAAACTTCCATACAAATCGGACAGGATACATGATCAGAAAATACTAATGCAGGTCGTAGAACTTTCAATTCCACTATCACAGTGGAAAATGGAGAGTCTACCGACCACGTCTTTTAGTGCTTTCTTTGAAAGTGCATCCGCTTCGCAATTGAAGGACCTGGATAAATGATGGAAACTGATGTCAGAAAAAAGCTTGGACAACTCCTGCGTTTTATGTTTCCAGCCTTCAATGTGGATGGAGTGTAGATTGGATTTTTGGTTAATCCAATCAATAACAACTCGCGAGTCACCCAGAACTATAATGTATTTGATAGACCACGAGGAAGCTAGGAAGAGTGTGGTCCAGAGCCCCAAGAGCTCTGCTTTAGTGTTCGTGCCCACACCACAACTGAAGTACCATTTAGTGATCCTTGAATGATGAGATTTGAAGATACCTCCCGCACCACAACGACCAGTAACCTGCGCAGCACCATCAAAACAGGCGAAGGTGTATCCATCTGGCAGCTTGAAATCGAGAGCTTTGTGAAAGTGTGGTTTGTCCCTTGGTTGTTTCCAGTGGAAGGAGGTCAGAACACTGTACACAACAAACCGCAGGGAAGGAGTCCGATCCTCGAAGGTCACCCTGTTCCGCGCTAGCCATAATTGCCAGCAGACATGGGTTGTCAGGCAATAAGGAGGTGATTTTAGGGAGGTCCACAAATGAAAGCAATCAGAGAGGGTGTCTCTTTTCGAGGTGAAAGGAAGCGAGAAATGATTAAGGAGGTAGGTCCAGACCTCCCTCGCAAAAATACAGTGAACAAAAAGGTGATGAACGTCTTCAGGAGCCCGACGACAGAGAAGACAGATATTCGGCCCTTCCCAACCTCGCCGACGGAGCATATCCCAGGTTAGAATCTTCTCCTTCCCCGCGAGCCAGAGAAAAAGTTTAATCTTGAGCGGGATAGTCCAGTTCCAAATCTGGGAGAACCAGGAGGAGTCAACGCCTTGTGAGTTTTGATTGAGAAGAGTCGTGTACAAGTTTTTGACCGAGAGAGTACCCGTGGCATCCCCTCCCGCCCACAGCAGTGTATCCGGAATGTCTGATAAGGAGATACCAGCGCTTCTAAGAGCAAGAGTATAACGAGTCCATTCAGTCGCCCACGGACCACTAATCGACAGGTCCCTGCATCCCAGCCAGAAATCCGGCAGAGTGTGGTCTCTAGTCGGAATTTGTGCTCGAGCTAAGGTCAATAATTTCAAGGAGCGGAGATGAAGACATAAAGTAGGAGAGAGGAGTGAACTATCCTCCAGCCCGAGGATCAAATCCTTTCCCAAATAAATATCCTTACCAGAGTCAGGCTTCCATCGAAGCCATTGAAGGATCACAGGTGAAGCGGCGACCAGGCCTTTCCAGAAGGGGGATGCCCACTTTTGTTGAAGCGAAGTCTTTCGTATCCAAACGCAAAATGGTAGGGAGCCCATGTACTTATCTGCAATGATTCGGTGCCAGATACTCTCCTGAGTAGTTGCTCGCCAAAATGAGCTAGCTAGAAGGGCAGTGTTGAAAATGGAGAGGTTCTTTAGACCCCAGCCCCCCACTCCTCGGGGTTTGGAGAGTGTTTCCCAACCGCAGAGGTGGAATCGGCGTCTACAGGCCTGTCCATTCCACAAAAAATTGAAGGCGAGTCTGCGGAGAATAAGGATGAATTTTTTTGGAATCCGCTCCAGGGTCATCCAGAAAACGGAAAGACTTTCCAGCATTGTTTTTATCAGGATGAATCTGCCACCCATGGATAGCCACTTATTGTACCAAAAATCAATTTTCCTTTCAAAAGTTGCAACTAACCAGCGCCAATCCTCCGGAAGGGAAGCTCCCATTTTCAGTTGGTACCCAAGGTATCTGAACCCCTCCTTCAGATCAAGAAAGGAGTAGGGAAGGTGATCCTTGAAACGGAGGAGTTCAGGGGCCGAGAGTCCCCAGTAGTGGGCTGAGGACTTAGAGTGGTTGATGGATAGTCCCGAAACCGAGCAGAAGAGATGAAGAATATCCTGGATAACTAGCCATTCAACAAAATCAGCTTTTGTCAAGATGAGAACATCGTCTACAAACATAAGGAGGAAGATATTAATAAACTTAGAAACCTTTATGCCAGAAATAAGGTGAGCAGAGAAGCTTTGAGTGAGGAGGAGGCTAAGACCCTCCATAATCAGGATAAAGAGATAAGGGGAGAGTGGACATCCCTGTCGGATCCCCCTCTCACTTTTGAAAAAGGAAGAAGCCTCGTCGTTGATCAAAACGACAAAATTTGCACTGGTAACACAAGCCAGGATCCATCTTGTAAGTTTATCTCTGAAACCTACTGCGTGTAAAATAAGCCTCAAGAACTCCCAATCAATGTTGTCAAATGATTTCTTAAGATCAAGTTTCAAGACCAGCGCTTTTTGGTTTTTTTGTTTGATGCTGTGGAGGCACTCGTGGGCAACTCCAATAGCATCTTGTATTCTTCTGCCCTTCAAGAAGCTGAGCTGTCCCTCCGAGAGGCTCTTCCCTAGATAGGGCTTGATGCGATTAGAGATGACTTTAGCAATGACCTTATAGATAAGGTTACACAGGGCAATCGGTCGAAAGTCATTAAATGAGATCGGATTGTTTTCTTTCGGAATTAGGACCAGGAAAGTAGAGTTTAGGCCACCAACAATCTTTCCCTTGAGGCGAGAGTCCTCAACCATCCGAAGAAGATCCACACCAACGAGATCAAAAAAGTATAAGAAAAATTCAGTGGTCCATCCATCTGGCCCCGGACTCCGCTCTTTTTTAAAATGTAACAGGATATCTTTGAGTTCAGAGACAGTGACATGCTTGAAGAGAACAATGGCTTCCTCATCAGAAACCAATCGAGGGAACAGACTAGCCGTAGATACCTTCTCCCGGAGGTTAAGTTTGTTTGAAGCTTTGTACAAAAGAGAAAAATGGGAGGCTACCTCAGTCAAAAGATCTTTCTGCCCATGAATTAAACCATCTCCCACACTTTCAATAGACCAGATGGATTTTTTATTCCTATTAAAACTGGCTACCTTATGAAAGAAGCTGGAATTTGAGTCTCCACACTTGAGCCAAGTTGCACGGCTGCGCAATCTCCAGCAATACTCCTCTTCGCATAGCATGGACGCTCTGTGTGATTCGAGTTGTTGAAGGCTGGCAGTCTCCCCCTCAGAAAAGGCTGAGATAGTAGAATTGTATAAAAGCGAAGTGATATGCGTCTCCAGCAACTGTAGGCGGACCCCCTCCGCTTTTTTCTTTTCCTTAAACCACCCTATCATTTTTTATTTGAGGACTTTTAACTTCCATACCAGGTGGATCTGTGGGTTTTCCTCAGCAAGAAATCGGTGGTCAGTCCAGACAGAGTGGACAATGTCCGAATAAAAGTCAGTGGCTAACCAATGATGATTGAATTTGAAAGGAGTCGGTCGGTGTACTGAAGGCAACAACTGGAGAAGAACAGGGGCGTGATCAAAATAAAAAGGACACACCACCCACGAAGACGGTGCAACAGAAGAAGACAGGAGGCTATCGGCCACAAGAAAGAGATCCAGACGTCTGGCAATAGCATCAAGGCCAGCACGTCCATTACGCCAGGTGGGGGTCAGGCGGATCGGCTGTACATCTATAAGATTATTTGAATCAAAAAACTCTTTGTAGGCAGCTTCAGCGGATCCCGGAAAAAAAGAGCCTCCCCAATGTTCTTCTGCCGAAAGGATAATGTTAAGGTCACCTCCCAGAATGAGATTAGGAATTGAGAGAAGTCCACTCTTTGATAGGTGCATCCAGAACAACAGTTTGTCTGTGCAAGGACAGTAGACATTAAGGAAGGCCACCTCCTGGTTTGTTGCTAGAGAGCGGCCAATAAGCAGAATACCTCCCCTGGACAGGTATGGACGTAGCTCAAATAAATTTGGATTCCAAGCCATCAACAGTCCACCGGAGTTACCCAGAGAACTAACAGCCGCAGTAACCCAGGAAGTTCAGAATTGATGCAGGAAATCTCTGGCTTTTCTCTTCAACGTAAGGGTCTCTTGAAGAAAAATAATGTCAGGCTTCGAGGTCTCTAGTAGTCGTCGGAAAGAAGCCGACTTGAGGGGGCCTCCGATCCCCCGAATATTAAGAGAAAGCACAATCATTACTTTGATCGTGCCAAGGCCTTCATTGCTCTAAGGGCCTTTCCGTCCTGGGAGGGGATGACAGCAGGATCTTGTGTGGAGTTCAATTGCTCCTTTTTCTTCCTGGTGCTTCACGTCTGAAGTGGTGAAAGCTCCACACCAATGCCTCTTGACCAAGCAAAGGTCTTCTCCGCAGGTTCGGTGGGTCGAGTGGAGGAAGAACCCTCCCCACTGGCTGAGGTGATGAGCTCTTTCCCCCGATAAACTGGGAGATGTGTGAAATTATCTGGAGGGTCAGTAGCAGGGAATGAGGAATTTAACACTGCCAGTAGCTTCGAGCCTTCATCAACGGGCTGACTAAAACCAGGAAGCATCGACGAGGTTGCATCCGGTTCAATAGGGGAGGAGGGAGGAAGGTGTATCACGTCCAGGGGACAGGAGAGAAGGGAGGGTGTATGAAGCAAAGGCGAGGGGAAATCGGAGGAAACGCCAGTCGAAGGAGGTTCGGGTGTATTTGACCTACCCACTCCCGGATTAGAGTTATTTACACAGTGTGTGGAGGAGAGCCAAGGGAAGCCACTAGTAATTTCCTTCTCAGCGACCGAGAGGGACTTATACAAAGATGGGCATAACAAGTTCAGCTTGGACAGCAAGGAATCAACCAGTCCTGGAAGTGGAGGAGTGAGCGGTTGTGAGGGCGGGTCCAGGTAAGCAAGGGAGGGGTCTGCCTCCATATAAGCAGGAGGATTTAGGTGTAGATCTGAATCTTCAGAGGGGACAATGGGTAACTTACCAGGACAGGAGCGTCGAAGGTGGCCAGTTTCCCGACAGAGGTTGTAGCGAAATGGGAGTCCGAGATAATCCAGCTTCTGTAGATGTATTTGGCCTCTCCACTCGATCTCCAAGGATTCCGGCAGTCCAGAAGTAATATCAATCTCGACCAAAACTCTTCCCAGCTTCCTCGAGTGGCCTATGTGCGAGAGAGATTCAAGTGCAACGAGCCTGCCCAGGGAGTTTTCAATAGCAGTCAGCGCTCCTTCGTTCCAGAGAAAAAGCGGAAGGCCTGGGAGAAGCACCCAGAGGTGTCTGAGTTGGAAGAACTCAGTGTCCAGGTTAAAAGCAAGCCTCCAACGTTTGAGCATGAGGTTGTTGCCTCCTTCAACCCATGAGGAAGCAAGAAGGAGGGAAGCATCCTCAGGAGTTTTGCAGTGGAAGCTCAACCAACCATTTTTAAGATAGAGGATCTTTGGTGTGTAACCCAGAAGGGGAAACCACTTTTGCTTAGTCCAGTCCTCCAGAGATAGTGTGTTGGAACGTTTATAGGAGAAACGGCCCACCAGAGTGCAAGTAGACATCTTGCAGAGCTCTTCAAATCCAACGCCGTCACCAAGAACCAGCCTCTTCGATCTTCTAATCGATTTCCATGCCTTTCGGCTTCTTGTAGCACGGCTGGGTGAGTTTGTAGCTAAGTGTGCTTCCTGTATAGTAGTGTGACCAACACTAGGTTGTAGTGGAGAGGATTCAATCTGTGTAGTCTGTGCTATTTTAAACGAAAAATTGGCAGGGTCAGTAGAAAAGTTTGAAATGGAGGGCTTGGAGGGAAGCTTATGTATCGAATTTTCCAGGGAATCCACCTTATCGAAGAGTCCCGCTTGTTCCCATATAAGTTCATCAGATGGGTGCATCAGGTCATTTGTCAGTGACTCCATGGCAGAGGGACCCGGTGCGGCCAGTAGTAGGCCCCCTAGAAGAATAAACGAGACAGGGAAGGTGGAGAAACGGGCTAGTAGAGGACGACAGGGGGACAACAGGTTACAGAGAAGAGAATGGTCTGTGTTACAGGGTCAATCGGAGAAGAGGAAGGAGCTGTAGAACTGTGAGCTGGACAAAAGTCAAAAAGAGCAGTCTAAGATGAAAAAATCGGTACCAGACCAGCGTTGTTGCAGTAATAAAGTACCCAAGAGCTCATTGGTTCACCTGTAGCTCCCAAGTGAAAATGACACTAAAGTGCAGACTCCAGAAACTCCAGAACCGGCCAGCAACAAAAACTAGGGAGTGGGATCAGTGAATCGGACGAAGGGAAAAAAATGACAATGAGCAGGAGGAGTCAGAGAACCAAGACACGGGCACGATAGTGGCCGACAGTCCGATAAGGACGCGAGCAATATAATGGTCGACAGTCCAAAAACGAGAGGAACTTTCAACACACGCTCGAGCGGAAGGAACACGGATCGTGGAAGTCACATGTTAAGGAATTTCCGCTGGAGCTTCAACGGAAAATGAAATACCTAGCTGGAGAACAGAAAGGTCGATTTCCGCTGGGAGAAATGAAGTGAGAAGCCGCGACAGAAAGTTTCGGTGCAGGAAGCCATTGGAGTCGTCAATGTCGCGATAGGATCCAAAACATAGACTCTCGAGATCTGGGCGCCAAAGTCTCTGAGAAAAACCAGTTCAAATCCCTGCAATCGCCCGCCATTTTATTCCCTGCCAACCATATACTCCTTGAACTATCTTCTCGCAATTAATGTACTTGTTACTAATAACAGACGAAAGCATATATAAAAAATTAAGAGAAAAATATAAAGAAAATAGAAAACAAAATATTCAAAATATAAAATTTAAATGAAAAAAAAAAACACTAAAAATTCTTTAGGATAGGAATGGACTTTATAATTATAGGAGAGAGACTTAAATACAATTAGACTCAAGTAAAAATAAATAAAGTAATAAAATAAAAAAATCT
>ML790204.1:78720-111998 GCA_009831015.1 Picea engelmannii
TTTTGTTTTATTAATATGATCTAAGGGGTTTATAAAAATAAGAAATATTTAAAATAAAAATAAAAAGATAAAAATTGTGTATGAGTTTATGAAATGTGTAATATTTAGAGTGGACAACTAATAAAATTAATTGAGGAGATTAAGAATAGAGTATTGATTATTAAATTAGTTGTTGAAATGAAGTATTAATATTAAAGGAATTTAGAACATAAAATAAAAATTAAAAATAGTAGTAGAAAGATCATTAACATAGGTAAGATGACATTATTATTAAAGGTAATCAATGGAGTGACTAGGTTAAAGGGAAATAAAAGATTAAAGGAATTTAGAACATAAAATTAAAATTAAAAATAGTCGTAGAAAGATCATTAACATAGGTAAGATGAGATAATTATTAAAGGTAATCAATGGTGTGACTAGGCTAAAGGGAAATAAAAGAAGGGAGTGGATATTAGAGAGGTACATTTAGATGGTCTGAGATAAAAGGGAAATAAAAGAAGGAAGTGGACATTGGAGAGGTACATTTAGATGGTTTAAGATAAAAGAGAATTAAAGTAATAAAGTAATAAAATTAGTTGAGGACATTAGGGAAGAATTAAATTAGTCGATGAGATTAGGTGGTAGAGGGGAGTTCATGAAGAATTAAGATTAAAGAAAATTAGGATATAAAATTAAAGAAAAAACCATATCTATAAAAGGAGAGATAATTAATTATAAAGGAAATTTAATAAATAAAATATATCAAGTGACTAGTCTAAAGGGAAAAAGGATGGGAGCAGACATTGGGGAGTTACATTTAGATTGTTAGGGAAAGAATAAATATGGGGGCAAGGATCAAGACAAAAAAGTGACTAAAGTCTAACTAGAAAAAGACTAATGAAGGTGATGAATTGTGGGATTCTAGGATTGGCTAAGTTTGTAGCCATCTTTGTGATTGAAATTATTAGGATGTTTTTCAATTTCTAGAGCTTCCCAAATAAGGCAACAAGAGTAATGAGGGGAAAAGGCTAAGATGTTAATTTGGTAAAAGTAAATCTGGTGTTTGGATTTGAAGGAGTGTTTGTCGATAGATGATTTGGAAATCCGGTTGTGGGTAGTTTCATCTATATGCTCTTTAAGATGGGATTTGAAGCATATGTCAGTTTGATCTATGTAATATTTGCTAGAGGAGTAGGGAATTTGATAAACTCTTGGGCCAAGCATCGGCTCAGATTTATCTTTGGAAGTTCTAAAAAAATTTTGAGAGTTTTGTAAGGTTTGAATATTCTTCTTAGCCATATTTTTTGAGATATGATCAGTGGTGCCTGTTACAACAAAATTTTCCTCACTCCCTGCAACTTGTTTGGATGGCCTTTCCATTTCCCTATGCAGACTTGAAGTCCCCTTTTAGACCTTCCAGAGACAAAAAATAATATTTTTCCACATATACACGCCCTATCAGTTATACAACAAGCGTATACTCAGGTTGCTCCATTATAGCCCACGTACATTAGGTTTGGTGTTCAAAATTAAAAATAATGTCGGGTTTCCATGCCATATCACAAGATCCATGATCCTTGACCTTCCATATACTGGAAATTCTCTGACTTGGCCCTTCAATTCCATTTGAAGGCTATAAATTGAGCCATATTCAAGCCTTGAGAGAGAACAATTCAACTTTGAGAGCAAAGACACTCTGGAGAAATTTCACTTCATATTGAGTCTGCATCCCTTTGTCCTTGAAAGTCTGAACTCCTTTTTCAACCCCCAAGCTCTTCCTTATTTTTGATGGAGAACCTCATCAACTACTTTATATGAGCTTGTCTTTGGTAGATGATTGAAGTGGTGTAGGCCCAACTGGAGGGACTTAGTTTCTCGGTTTTGATATCTGTCATTACAAAATTCTGTCACCTATGTACTTATGTTGATTATTTTAATAGAAATACTCTTTTCTCATCCAGTTGATATCTCGCAAATATTTGAATTATTATTACATGGGCGTATTTGTCATGTATGTTAATGGATTATGCTAATCTATATGCTAACACTATACACTATCACTATATGTGTGCGTATCTTGGTTGTTGAGGACGAGTTGCAGGTATAAAGCTTTGGGTTGCATGCTCAACGGTGGTCTTCATCGAATGTTCAGACGAGGTAGGCTCGTAGCCTTGTCTTGTTAGCATTCTTTCATATAGCATAATTGGGATTATAGTTGATTTTTTCATGTCATTCTATCTGTTGTGGTTTACCCTTTTGTTGATTAATTGGGTTGGTTGTCATTGATGTCAACCCTTGAAGAAAGTTCAGTAGCACAAAGGTTTGGGTAAGGGACCCAAGTTTGTTTGATGGATAATGGTATATTTGCAGGTAAAATTGTTCCAGATGGATAGTACATTTCATTCCATTTCCGGTGGTATGTAGAACGTCACATAACTCCTCACGGTTACAAAGTTATGGCCATATGAAGTTGAAGAACCCTCATGAGTCATCTAGAAGCCCCAAAATTTCAAAGAAGTCAAAGAGTTTGCAAAGAAGAAATTATTTAAATAATAAAGTGAAGTGATGAGTGTACTATAAGTCAAAGAGGATGCAAAAGAAATTATTTAAATAATAAAGTTAATGGAGAACTTACTAATTATGGAAAGTGGTTAAGTTAAGTGGACAAGTGGTTATAAGTGGGTTAACCCTAAAATAAGGAAAGTGGGTTAAGATGGTTAGAAGGTAACCCTTAGAGGAAGTTACATAAAAGTATAAATAAGAGGCAAGGGTCTCTCATTCAAATCACACTTGAATATCATTTAATATCTATTTTTGTGAAAGGTTATTTGGGTAGGCATTATTGGTAGAGAAAAATTGCAGTAGAAAAAGTGCGACAAGAAAAGTGCGGCAAAAAAAGTGCAGAAGAAAAGTGCGGCAGAAAAATCGCAGCAGAAAAAGTGCGGCAGAAAAATCGCGGCAGTGGATTCACGGCAACAAAATGCTACAAGAAAAAAAAAGGTATGGTTCTCATATGTGTAGTGTTGAATTTATGAATCAAGTTGAGGGTTTGCCTTGTAAATATGTTGGATGCCCTCTTGGGAGTTTATGGCTTGTTGTAGAGTTGATCTGAGGCAGATCTACTGAAGTTTAATATTGGTTCATGTTTGAGGGATTTTGGTTGAGGTATGTTGTTGAAGTTATTGGTAGAGATAGAGGTTGTATAACAATGAGGTTCTAGCACATGGTTTGAGGTATAGACTTGTGGTATATTGTTTGAGGTATATGTGATTAGATCAAATTTGTATGATGAAATTGATGAGGAATTTTGGTTGAGGTACATGTTGGGTACCTGCCTAAGACAAGTAGTTGATGAGTTGGCACATACATGAGGTGTATAGTTGATGATGTTGGTACATCTTGATGAATCATAGTTTATGTGTATTTGATGCATGATTGGTACATATTTGGTGCATGGTTGATGTACTCGTTGATGGTACAAGTTGAGGTACAGGTTGATGTATGGTACATGTTGGCACGGGTTATTGGTATAGGTTGTTACAGGTCGATTACAAGTTGATTGGTACATGTTCATAGTAGTATATCTCACAGTGATAGTGTGACTGTGGTTCCATCATTCTACTTATATTTCAGGGCGGTTGGATGGGGCAAGGACAGGTGGTTGCAACCACCTTCTGGTTGTAGCCAGAGAACATAGGGGGTTGTAGCCTCCTTCTGGTTGTATCCAGAGAATTGGGGAGTTGGATATTCCCTTAGATTGTAACCTGAGAAACTAGGGGGTTGGAGCCTCCTTCTAGTGCAGTTGGAAAACAAAGGAAGTTGGTGCTTCCAATAAATGTAATTCTTAAAGACATATAAGAAAAGCATTATGTGGTTTTCTCCCTCTTTGGGTTTCCACGTAAAAACATTGGTGTATTGTGTATGTGTATGATTGTTCATTTGTTCATTGTTTATTTACTCTGCAACTATTGAATGATAATGCTACATTGATATAACACTTGCATTTTTTCTTTAAAAAGGATTGAATTTCTCTATTACTGATTCACCCCCCCTCTTAGTAATCCAATACCCTTTCCATAGAGAGATTTTCCTCATAAAAAAATTGGCAACCATAATGGGGATTGATCTTCTTTTTTGTGGGTTGGAGTGTTTTTATCCTTGATTTTCTCTCTGTTAGCCTGAGTTTCCTTGTCGCCTATTGCTTGACAACCTATTTTTACTTTGCATCTGAGTTTCTTGGCTTAACCCTTTCCCTGGAAGTGTTTTACTGGGTATACGTGGCTTTTCCCTTGAAAGACGCATATATATGTGAGTTTTCTTCCTTTAGTGTGTGTATATATGTGAGTGTTTCTCAAACAGTTGCGTACATAATCTCTTTAGTATTGTTGGCTAATTTGGGTGTTTTTTGGGTGAGTTTAGTTGGTTGTTGACTCTTCTTGGGTCTATGTCCTGACTTTTAAGTGCTTACAGAGAGATAGGAATCCTTCTTATTGTTGAATTTTTAGGCGGTATTCTTTCTTATCATATTTTTCATTGGTTGTCCTTGCACATTAGTCTGAATGTCTTCTTCTTGGTGTCCTGCTTGGCGTGTCTCTTTTTGCTTGCAGTAAGGCCTGCTTGTGAAGTTGATATTCAGTTCTTGCATTTTCTTTTCTTTATATCGAAAATACAAAAATATTTTGTTATTTTGCATTATGGCATTTGCACTTTTGATTACATTGCATTGATTTTGACACATGTGGAGAGATTGCATTTCGTTGAAATTGTAGAGATTGCATTGGAAAAATTGCATTTAGAAGCATACCATCTCTTTGAAATTCAAGACTAGTGCTTAGGAATGTTTTTATATTTTCTTATTTTTATATGTTGAGTTGTAATACCATCAGTTTCATGACCACACCTCTTGAGTAAGAAGAATCCATTAAAATTAACGTTGATTAATTAAAATTGAGTAGAAATGATTTTTTTTTTCAAGGTCTACAAACAAGTATAGGACATAGGGCCTTGGAATACGATTTTGTGAGTAAACATCTCCAAGGATATTAAACTAAACATATGTGTTTGACTTCAGGAGGCTCTGCTCACACTAGAGTTAAGCACAAGGTCATGTGAAGTTGGTTGCAGAGATATCCCTCTAATACTTTCTTAGCATCAGAGATATTTCTGGGGTTCTATTCGTATTTGGGGGTCTTGATAGTACCTTTACCTATGTGAGAGGAAGTTCTTTCAATATTTTAGGCTTTGTTACCATGCTCATACGGTGGACCAGACTTCAAACTATTCGCTTGTGCATTGGTTATATTGTGGTGACTCTAGTTGCTTGACATAGGTAGCCACATAGATTACTTGCAGAGGTTATTCTGCAACTACCCTGAGTCAGATAAGGGTAGGAAAACACATAACCTTTATGGAGGATTACCTCTTCAGGGGGATATGACCGACTACGATGTTAATCCCACAACGACCCTTATAACTGATTCTGATTACTCTAATATTTTGAAGGGATTCACAGGCCCCTCTTGGGTGATACATACCTACTCTAATGAGGGAGGCCCCTTTTCAACCACTATATCATGTTTGTATGCATTGGCCCTTTTTTCTTTATTTTGGTGTGCTCTCTAATTATTAGTTGGCCCTAGGTTTTGTCTTTATATCTTGAGTCTTCATTCATCATGGAGAAAGACCATCCTCCTCGCAGGTATCGTTGTTTTTTGAAGTTACCACCGCATCTTGATTATTTACCAAAGTTGACTTCTAAAAGGCGTAAAGTTAATAAACGTGGTGCATATATCTCCACCTCACAGACTTGTGATCATCTAGTTATGAGTATTGAGTCAAACCCAAACATCACAGGAAGTCTGTTGACTCTTATATCTTATGTGATTAGTGGTATCCCTTCAACTCCTTCATCCTCGACGGTGGGGGTGCCAGAGATCCCCACCTCAAGTGCTACCCAATCTGTGGGTTTTACTCGACCCATAGAAGTGAACTCTTTCATATCTCTTTTTGGTATGCCAAGTCATAATTCTCAGTCAATAGCTTTGGTCTCTAATCCCTTTTCTTTCGGTATGCCCAACATTACGTCGCAACTCTCGTCCTCAATTCTAGTGGCTAATGCGAATCCTAGTTTTGGACCTAGGGGCATGACTCCTCCATATGATCCACTCTCATTTAGTGGAGGCCATATTCCCCAAATGAATCCTACATTTGGAGGTTGGCCTCCTCTTTCCTCCAGGCCTATTCCTAGTCTCAATTCTCTTGGATGGAGTGCTCAACCGAGTAGACAATTCACTTTCTATATTGCGTCCATTATCCCCTCTTCCTTCATGCCAATTTCGAAAAACACATTTATTATGGTGAATCCCCTTTTGTCCTCCAGAGTTCCATCTAGAGGGAGTCAGTTTCACACTATGGCCACCCCCATCCCAGAGCCCCTTCGACTGGGGGAAATGTATATAACCCTCATCATGCCGCTTTCATGGGTATGGTGCCCATACAACCTTTTATGAATCAATTTGGAGGAGGATAAGATCCTACCGGACATGGCCATGGAATATACCAGAACCTTGGATGGCCTGCAATCCCTTAGCCCCAATCTTTCCCAAGAGCATGGGCTCAGACGCCGCAACCCCGACTCCCTTTTCTGGCCACGCTTAATCTTCCATATTTTTCAAAATTATTTAATTACCCTGTGCATCACGATCTATTATGGATCCCCATCCCCACCAATCTTCATTCAAGCATTCCAAAATTTGAAGGCAAGACTGGCGAGGATCCGAGTGATCATGTCACTACTTTTCATGTTTGGTGCTCATCTAACTCCCTAAATGACTATTCTATTTGTTTGAGTCTATTTCAACAAACCCTCATGGCGTTTGCCGTGAAATGGTACATTGAGCTATCAGGGGGAACATATAGAAACTTTAATCAGATGGTTTTGGTCTTTCTCAACCACTTCTAGTTGTCGGTTCATTACGATGTCGGCATAGAACTTTTGTCGACCCTCCACCAAGATAAAGCCACACATATATCAGACCATATCCAAGAGTGGTGTAGACAAAAGAGGTTGATCAAAGCCTACACTCCTCCATAGTTTCTGTTGGAGTGGTTCCTTAAGTCCTTATTGCCTTATATTTCAAAGGATGTCTCTACATCTGGAGTAACATCTGAGGAAGAAGCGATTTTCAAAGCCCAGCAATTGGACCTCATATATGCTCAATCTGGGATGTTGTGTGAAATTCTTCCTGATGTTCCATGGTAAAACTATGACCCTAGACAAAATCCTGGGCCTCATGCCGATGGAATCATAGGCTCTGCAAATTCTAAGTCTACAGACTTGGTGATGAACCAGTTGAAATATTTGTCTCTAATCCAACTTGTAGAAAAAAAATCTTCGGCTTTTTTCTCCGCTCCCACTCAGTCTACGAATGTGCATTCTATACAATCATCGACTAACCCAAATGGTAACCAACAACTAGGAGGGAATAAAATGAAAGGACAACGTAATAATCATAAGGGTGGGAAAAATAATAATAAATCCAAGGATGACACTAACAATGATAGATCAAATAATAATGTTGGTGAGGGAAAGAAAGAAAAATAGAAGGTGAAGTTTCCTTTTAAACTTTGTAAAGATGATAACCTTAGCCACCTATGCCCCAAAATAGAGGAAGCCTCGAGGCTCTTATTGAAACCACATGTTGTGTTGACAAATATATTTCGGCATAAACACACATGGCCTTAGGGACCCCCAACACTGGAAATGCATCGAACGGGAGTCAAAGCCCCTCAACACATGAAGGTGGCCATATATGTGTCAATATGGTTAAGTCTCATATTGATGTAACCACTCCATCTCGTGATTACGGTTCTTCATAGACCATTTTAGGTCCAGAGTCTCCTCCTTCGGAAACATCCCTACAGATCGAAAAGTCGAAACCTTTGCCTTGTATTCCGAAAGGAGTACTAAAATGCTCTACCCACAATCCTAATTCCAGAGTTGCCCAGAACTATTCGATTGTCGAAGATCTGGGCCAAGCCCATTTTGGGATGTCAGCTTTGGAGGTGCTCTAGATGTGTCCTTCACAGAGGAACACCTTATTATCTGCATTAGGAGCTCTAGACCCATGTGGCTCGAAGGTTATCAAGTTTGATGTCACGAATGTTATGCCTCGCTTACCTTACCACGTAGCCTTTCAAATACATGAGGAGTACACAAAATTTACCATCAAATGCATTGTAATTGATGAAGGTGTTGCGATATGCGTGATGTCCCTAACATGTTGGAAATCCATTGGCTCTCCGACTCTATCCCAATCTATGACTATGTTGACAACATTTGATGGGCATTTGTTTCGACCCCACATAATTCTTCCCACTTTTTCGGTCCAATTAGGTGGGAAGACAGTGAAGGTTGATGTTGAGGTGGTAGATGCGCCCCTTGACTATAATTTACTAGTAGGGTGTAATTGGACTTATGCCATGATAGTCGTCGTCGCATTCATTTTCTGCACTTTATGTTTTCCTCACGATGGGCAAATAGTGATGATTGATTAATTTTCCTTTGCGCACGTTATTCCTAATGCATCGATTGGACCTTCAGTCCCTGTGATAGAAAATTCTCAGCAAACAATTGAGGATGTTGGTGTCAAAATGCATTCCTCTCTGATGGGTAGCTTTGATTTCATGGCACCAATTCACCACATTCATGCCATTTCCAGTGAGTCTTCATCGTTGATGAGGTCCATTCCTTTTCATACTTCGTATTTCAATAATCATTGGACCCTACCTTCCTTGACTATATCATACGAAGGTCAATCGCACATTGGGATCGCAATTCCACTATGAGAGGCATAAGTCGCGTATCAGTCTATTCTTGATGCTACTGCTGACCCGGATCCTTCCTCCTCGCAGACGGATGAGGTGGATCCTGTTCTAGAGCCTATATGGGCCATTTGATCATCTTGTTCGCATGATTTCCTATATGATACTTTACCTTCATATGAATCCATCATAGAGGTCATGTATGGTTCTAATAGGCCTTGGGACGATATGCATCAACGCTCATATTTCCTCCCATAGCTTGTTAAGATCGAACATGATGACTTTAGATCTACCTTGAGTGAGATGGTCGGTCACATTGTGGTTCCATTAGATATGCATGGTATTTATGCCGAAAGAAACATGGAAAATATTTCTCCTACCATCATGATCGACATCTCTCGTATTCCTGGAAAAATTGAGAACGTATATATCGGTGCAGATTGTTCGCTTGAAGAAATTCATATCTACACCGATCTCTTCAAAGAGTTTTGTGATGTATTCGCTTGGTCATATAAAGAGATGTCAGGGATTGACCCCAACATTGTCTAACATGAGATTAAAACCTATTTGGATGCTAAACATGTTAGACAATGCCCTAGAGATATTAATCCTAGGAAGGCCTCTGTTATTAAGGTAGAGGTAGAGAAGCTACTTAATGTTGGTTTCATCTACCTGGTTCCCTTGGCTGAATGGGTGTCCAACCCCTTTCCTGTAAATAAAAATCAAGGAACCATCCGTGTATGTATGTATTTTTGAGACCTGAACAAGGCTTGGCCTAAAGATAAATTCTCGACTCCTTTCATTGACTAGATTCTTGACGAGTGCACGGGAAGCGAAGTCTTTTCTTTTATGGACGGATTTTCATGGTATAATCAAATTCAAATTAAACCCGAGGATCAACATAAGACAAAGTTTATTTTTCCTTAGGGTAATTTTTCATACCATAAAATGCCTTTCAGCCTTAAAAACACTAGAGCAACCTTCCAACATGCCATGACCTTTGCTTTTCATGATCTCAAACATATTGTCGAATCTTATCTAGATGATTTTTTTGCTCACTCTCGCAAGAGAGTATAACACTCTGCTCACCTTCGATTAGTATTTGAGAGATGTTGTTACTATCGCATTTGGTTGAACCCTCACAAGTGCATATTTTGCATTAGGTCTAGACGTCTTTTAGGATTCTTAGTGTCTGAGCATGGGATCATGGTAGATCTTATGAAGGTTGAGGAAATACTTCAATTTCCTCCCTCATGCAACATTATACAACTTCAAGGTTTACAGGGGAAGGATAATATCTTGCGTTGGTTCATAGTGAATTATGTCAATTTAACTAAGGGTTTCATGCATCTTTTGAAGAAGGATACTCCATTTATATGGGATGAGCGAGCCCATGAATCCTTCAATGATCTTAGGAAATATTTGGTATCAACACCTCTGTTGAAGCTTCCAAACTACAATAGAGACTATTTTCTTTATATCACCGCATCCAAAGGGACAGTTGGTATGGTTTTGGTTCAGGAGGATGATGAGATCCATGAGCACATTGTCTACTATCTCAGTCGAAACCTATTTGGTCCTAAACTTAAATACTCCCACATAGAGAAACTAACCTTGGCCATCGTACATGTGGTTCAAATATTACGACATTATATATTACTTTGCAAAACTACCGTAGTTGTGGATATAAATCCATTTCAATACGTCCTCACCATGTGTATCATAGGGGGGAAATACAATAAGTGGATTGTTATTTTGCAAGAATTTGATCTCGATTTCAATTCAGCGAAGTTTAAGAAATCACTAGTTTTTGTCGAGTTGATATCAGACTTCCCTCAACTAGATGAGGACATTTTTCATGATGGTTCATTCACGGATGAACATATCTTCCTTATCTCATCTTCGGACCTCTGGTATGGATACATTCTAATTTATCTTCAAACCTTGAAGCTACCCAAACATCTGTCGAGAGATGATCGACGACGTATACGTCATCAGGCTAAAAACTAACTTATCATTTACAACACTTTGTATTGTCGAGGAGTATATAATATTTTATGTCATTGATTGAATCACGGGGAAGCTGAGTCTATTCTTAATGACTGTCACAGTGGGGCTTGTGGTGGTCATTTATTTGGTCTTGCAACATGCCAAAAAATATTGCGAGTCAGTAATTTTTGGCTGTCAATTTTTAAATATTGTGTTGAAGCGATCAATAAGTGTCACTCTTTCCAGATGTTCACTCAGAAAATGTGCTTGCACCTAGCCCCTCTTCACCCATTCGTCACCATCGGTCCATTCACCAAGTGGGGGGTAGAATTGATGGACTATAACCCAACTTCTGTTGGGGGGCACCAACATATTATTGTGGTCGTGGATTACTTTACTAAATGGGAAGAGGCCATGCCTACCATTAAATCTGATGGTAAGACTGCAACTTTCTTCGTATTCAACCAAATTATAGCCCGGTTCAGAATCCCAAGAGATATTGTCACTGATCATGGAAATCATTTTCAAAATTAAATGATGAAAGAGTTAGCATCAAAACTGGGGTTTAAGCACAGTCATTCTTCCCCTTATTATCCCCAGGAAAATGGACAAGTAGAGGCAGTGAATAAATATCTCAAGCCCATGTTGCAAAAAACTTCCATCCAGAGTAAATCTGACTGGCATATGATGCTTTACCCTGCACTTTGGGAATACCTAACCTCGGTAAAGACTTCCACCAGTTTCTCTCCTTTTCACTTAGTACATGGCGTGGAGTTGATTCTACCGATTGAATGTGAAATCCCTTCCCTTAAGTTGGAAATTGAACTCCTACCTAACACATCTAATCTTGAAGAATGCCTCATACACCTGGAGCATCTCGATGATCAGCGTTGAGATGCTTGTACGACTATCGAATCGAATAAACGACATGTTAAGGTTCAATATGATAATTTTGTTTGTCCTCGACAGTACTCTGAGGGTGACTTGGTTCTCCTTTATGACCAAGCCAAAGAACCGTTGGGGGCAGGAAAGTTCAACCCCATGTGGCACGGTCCTTATATCGTGCGACGTGTCTTAGAGAAAAGAGCCTATGAATTGGAATATTATGAAGGGAATATGTTGGATGAGCCCAGATTTGGGATCTACCTTAAAATGTATTATGCTTGAGCCCTCAAGCTTGGGCGTGACCTTTTGTATACTAGTGTATCTTACTGTATATACATATTTTCCTTTGTGTCATCGGTTTGCTTATCAAGTTTTCCCTTGGTTGGAAGATGTCAATGGAGTCTTCAGTTTACTTAGGATTCGCGGACAATTTCGGTCGTCATACACGGAACATGGCTTATGCCGCTTGGTTCATTTACTCACCCAAGGGCCCACTGGTATCTTCAGGGTGCGTCCATGTGGAGCCATAAACGAATAATGTGGATGAGTATAGCGTCGTTATAGAGCTATTATGCGACGCCCTTTTACATGGTGTTCAGTCTTTAGAGGTTCTCCTGGACTCTCAGTTATTCGTATGTCAGTTGAACGACAATTACTGTGCGTGAGATCCTACTCTACTCCGATGATTCCTACGGGTACGACTTTTGGAATGATAATTTGATTTTCTTTCTTATAATCACATACCTAGAAGTTCTAATCATGTATTCGATACATATGCTAATTATATTTTAGATTGGCATTTGTCACATAACTAAGTAAATAAAACACTTTTCTGCATGTACACATTGTAACATATATAAGTAAAGCTGAAGACCAATTCTTTTATATTTCATCCTGTCTAGGTAAAAAAATATGGTGTCATAGTAAAAAATGAGGCTCACACCCTTAAAATACATATATGGTCGGTTTATAATATGACCATGGCATCTACACATATGGCGCCAGATGCATATCATGATATCATACTACGGTGTTTACAAGACGTCGTAAGAGTCACACCCACGCACGAGGTACACCCACCACCTATCATTGCATTGCCTCTGGAATATCCTCCATTTGAACCATAGGAATCATGTACGTCAATTGAGACAGTTCCTCTGCACGTTCTGCAACACTCTCTCCACATATCCACCCGCTTTATCATCTCCTCGGACCCTCCATTGATGTCGTGGGAATCCCTCTGGCCATCACGGACCTACATCTTCATAACAAAACAATTGTTAATACTTGATAGCATACAAAAATATTTTCATTTTTTATATTTATTGAAAAACAATAAAAAAACATTTCTTACCAATATCACCGTAGGTGGAACCTGGTGGAAAAGGCATGTCTGGATCCCCTCTATAGTCGATCCCTTCGTAAGGGTAGTCATCAATGGCTATGACATGTCGGTGCCACCAGAAAAAGAACTCATCATGGTAGGGGGTTGGCACCCTGCCACCTCCTAGCCTCCTCATCATGTCAATCCATTGTGACATGGTTGGATCGTGTTGTCCATGTGGAGTAATATATACTCTAGGGATCAAGCCTAGATCCCTCTCAAATAAAAAACTACAAAGAATAGATGCAAATCCAAAATTTATCTTTTTCCCTTGTTTTCAATCCATCAACTTGCTCTTCATGTTAGCCAACAGTGAGGTACACGAGTCATAAATAATGGTTCTTAAGCACTCCACTACATAGAACATGAGTGACCTTGATGTCTGGTGCAACGAGGCCGACCCTGAAATCTATGTGAGTACGAGCATGATGATATTTAAGCTCAAGTTCTCGATCACCCTGATTGGGAGTTGGATCCCTACTTTATATGTGCCTCCAACACAATGGGTGGAAATGTACTCCTCCATAATCATACCACCCCCAACCCCTTGAGCCTTTATATTCACTACCTCACCTTAGCGAGACAATCCTGTGATGAAGTATATATCGTCCACTTCAATCCTTAATTGTTTCCCATTGAGGTTGAAGGACTTTGTCTCTGGATCCCATTAGTTTACTAGAAACTAGAGTAACCTCACTTGAGCCCTCATTCCCTTGAGATCCCAAAATTTATAAAGGCCACATGTCTTTAAATCTTGTTGGGCCCCTGCATCCCTTCCCACTGTTGCATCGATCTCTTCATGCTCCCTCTCCCTCCATTCAATCACCATCCTGCAAAGGAGAAACCATTTTTTGAGTTAAAAACTTTCAAAAATGTTTTTCACAGACTTGTATGTGGGATAACTTGGTAACACTTGTGTATAGGGCTACATGATACATGACCCTATGAACTGTCACCTGCATACGCCCTAGTTTCCATGTTATGCCCTCTAATACTAAAAACTTGGGGCCTAAAATTTAAATTTAAACCATTGAAATTAAAGTAGAAGGGATGGGAACTTACATGGTTCAGATGGTTGTTGATTTCGTTGATTGTAGCTTCCGCAATCGACACTTGAAGATCATGAGAAAAATGGCCTAAATGCACTATATGGGTGAAAAAACTCAAATGGTATGGTAAAATGGACTATTTTTACTATTATTAGAATTTGTTTTACCCACTTCCTGCAGTTTGTGCTAATTGTTTACCTTATGGACTAATAACGTAGTGGAAAGACTTGGTTTTTGGTGGTTTTGTCTAGGATTTTTTGTGGTTTCCAGCATCACACCGCATGTTCATGCCTTCGACAGGTATATTATCTCATCGGCATGTAAGATAGGTTTTCACTTCATTTTTCACTTGCATCATCCTATGACCGTGATCCATACACCCTATGTATGAACCCATTTATTAGCGACACCGAAATTTCTTACTACTACAAGAAGTGTCGTTAATATTAAGTGGTAGAGGCTTACGAAACATGGGTACCCTAGTTAGAACCTTTGTGCCATTTGGTGCCCATGCAAAAGTTATTCCATAGGACCAGGAGTTCCTTATAGTTCTGATATGACTTTGCGTTCGAATACCATATTCTTACTCACAAGCATTCAAACCTTTACCTATGGGACTCCCCCCAAGTCTTGGTTAAGCTCTTTTTCGACTCTCCAAAAAATGAAAAGATTGTCGAGTGAACTTGTCTCTTTCACACTCATTAAATGGATTTGAAAGGATGTCTATTTGGTATAAGTTTAACCCTTTTCCGAACCAAGTAGACTACTTACAAAAAAAGAATACTCTAGTCACCATTGGCTAGAAGAGTTCTCTTGGGTATTATTTTATACATTTTCGGACCTAGGGGACTAAATCTATGAAAAAGGACATTATTTGGAGTTAAGTTGTAATCGCATCCCATTATCCTTATTGCAGTAATGAGCCTATTTTCGGTTCCCTCTTTCTCGTTATAATCCTCTTACCTCAACAATTTGCATCACTAGCCAAGAAAATCCTTCTATATATCCTTTGTAGCTTGACACCCTGTACCCTAAGAGGAAACATTCCCTCAAGTGCCCATGCCCCGCATGCACTTCCTTGCATTGAGCATAGGCATGTTCCACTGTTTGGAGCTAGTTGCTTACTTCTGAAACTCGTTTCCTCTCCTATATCATAGCATTTCTTTGCCTATGAAAAAACAAAAAAACACAAGCATGAAAAGAATAGTATCTTGTATCGACAACAGTCATGTCGCCTTCAAACAGAGAACAAAATTTTGAGTCCACTTTCATCCAAAGTTTTGGTTTAGCATGACCTTAGGAAGTTGAGCTCGTCACTTAGAGTTTATTCCTCCGACTGGTTATTATTCTAGTCCCTATGGAGAGTTTGTTGATACCTTCTGCATCACAAATTCTTATCATCGGTCTATGCTGCCTAAGTTATCCATATGTCTCATGCTCTTGTTAAAAGGAAGTCTATAAGCTCGTGTCAGTCATTTCTCAGAAATATTGACTTTGCATGTCATCCATACCCTTAGTGTATCATAGAGTCACATGAAGTTGTAGGCCTACCATGCACCCTAGTCCTACTTTCATTATGGGTAGGTAACCTTGAGGCTTGAACCCAACAATTGACATCTCCTCATTGCTCTCTAACTGGGGGGTTTCCCTTGTGTTCGATGACAAGAAATCTATTCAAACATTGGGATTTGTGTAGTCTTGGATTCCATTAGCCTTATTCGTGGTTTCCTCACCTTTGTCGTCAATTTTCCTTATTGGTTGATATTCAAAGGGTCTCTTCCATGCACTACTTGCATCTAATGCGTGTGAGGGACGCATAGGATTGTTGGTTCGTGAACATCCTCTTCATTTGAGCTCCTCCTAATCATCAAGATATTGATTTTTACCTCATGTTGAATGATGAGAGATGCCCTAATGCTCTCCTTTCAACAAATATCCTTCCATCGACTCCAACTCATCTATTCTGGAAATGAGACCTAGAGTCCTATGAGTACGTAGAGGCTTTCATTCATTAGTGGTAGGTTCTCCCACCATAGACAGTTGGGAATACATCAATGTCCCCTGATCGATGGAGTCTTCAAGTTTTCAACCTCAAAACCATTATTCACACTTGTAGAATGTACTCGGCGTCTTGATACCTACTTTCATTATCGATAGGTTGTCTCTCATTTGTTAACAGTATACCTTAATGACCGATAATCAAATGAAGTCTCATTGTGTTCGACCTCAACTCCTACATTCACATGATGTAGACTTGAACCTTTGGAAAATAGTGTAGAAGACCTCCAGCTTACAATAGAAACATTCCTAATTTGTTGTTTTCTTTCATTGGACCAGTACCTATATGACTTTAGTGATCATGGGAGATCAAATTGTACTCCATTGTATACAGATATCTTCAGATTTATTTTGAGACTGGTTTCCATTGTGCCTTGTTCATGACTATGAAAACCTATGGCATATGTCTGCTTTTCATTGCCTATTCATGGCCATGAACAACTATTTGATATATTTCCACATGGATCTGCAATGTAATTCATATTGGAAGCCATGTGTTCAAAGTCATTATGGATTGTAATATTCTCATGAGTAACTAGTACTTCCAGCTAAGTCTCAATTACTCCACTTCTGGGAGTTATAATGTATTCCGTCCATCATAGATACTCCTCTGACCTCACACATTAGGGGGCATCTATTACAACAAATTTTTCCTCATTCCATGCAACTTTCTTGAATGGCCTTTCCATTTCCCTATGCAGACTTGAAGTCCCCTTTTGCACCTTCTAGAGCATAAAAAGCGTATTTTTCAACATATACACACCCTATCAATTATACAACAAGCGTATACGTAGGTTTCTCCACTACAGCCCACGTACATCAGGTTTGGTGCTCAAAATTAAAAATAATGGCGGGTTTCCATGCCATGTCATGAGATCCATGATCCTTGACCTTCCATTTACTAGAAACGCTTCGAATCGACCCTTTAGTTCCATTTGAAGGCTATAAATTGAGCCATATCCAAGCCTTGAGGGATAACAATTCAACTTTGAGACCAAAGACACTCTGGAGAAATTTCACTTCATATTGAGTCTGCATCCCTTTGTCGTTGAAAGTATGAACTCATTGTTCAACCCCCAAACTCTTCCTTATTTGTGATGGAGAACC
This sequence comes from Picea engelmannii, assembly GCA_009831015.1. Taxonomy (NCBI): domain Eukaryota; kingdom Viridiplantae; phylum Streptophyta; class Pinopsida; order Pinales; family Pinaceae; genus Picea; species Picea engelmannii. The sequence goes on from ML790204.1 coordinate 95,995, forward strand.
TCATCAACTCATTTATATGATCTTTCCTTTGGTGGAGGATTGAAGTGGTGGAGGCCCAACTGGAGGGACTTAGTTTCTCGATTCTTATATGTGTCGTTACAGAAGTTTGTCACCTGTGTGCTTAGGTTGATTATTTTAATAGAAATACTATTTTCTCATCCAATTGATATCTTGCAAATATTTGAATTATTATTCCATGGGTGTATTTGTCATGTATGTTAATGTATTATGCTAATATGTATGCTAACACTATGCATTATCACTATATGCTTGTGTATATTGGTTGTTGAGGACAAGTTGCAGGTATAAAGCTTTGGGTTGCGTGCTCAACAATGGTCTTCATCGAACGTCCAGACGAGGTAGGCTCATAGCCTTGTCTTGTTAGAATTTCTTTTATATAGCATAATTGGGATTATAGTTGATTCATGTGTGTCATTTTGTCTATTGTGGTTTACCCCTTTCCATAAAGATATTTTCCTCGTAATATTTCCCTCGATATAGGGTAGATAAAAGAGATCTTGGGGCAGGGAGGAGGATGAGATGATTTTTCATTTAGATTTAGGATTATTGGCCGAGTGAAAGGCATGATTGATTTGAGAGAGAGAGTATCCATTGGAGAAAAGGTTCTTGGAAAGGTGGGTTTTTTCCTTCGCAAGGAATTGAGGGGCGAATATGTGAATGGATTGAGTAATCGACGTTTTAAGGACACCTGATTTTTTAGATGGATGGTGGTGGGAACTGGCATGAAGGTATCTATCGGTATGAGTCTTATTTCTATAAACTTGGTGGGAAAGGGAACCATCAGGAAGACGGGAAGCATGGACATCCAAGAAGGGAAAAGAATTGTCCTCCTCACTTTCCATATTAAATTGGATGTGAGGAGAAAGACTGTTAAGGTGGTTAAAGAATGTGATTAAATTGGAATTTCCATGAGGCCATATGACAAAGATGTGTCATCTACAAAACGAAACCAACAATTGGGGTTTGAGATGAAAGTTGTTTAGCACCAAAGTCTCGAAGCATTCCATAAATATATTGGCAACCAATCCGGATAAGGGTGACCCCATGGCCATGCCTTAATTTTGTTCATAACAAACCCCTTTAAAGGTGAATAAGGTAGAAGAGAGGAAAATTTTGATGAGGTAAAGAGTTTCAGGGTCTACTAGCTTGGAGATCGAGGTGAGGTCTTCTGAAACTATAATTTTGGTGAATAAATAAATGACATCAAAGCTAACCATAAGGTCTTGTTCACTAAGGTAAATATTTCAAGTTTTATGAATGAATTTGGTGGAGTCTTTGATATAAGAAGAGGTTTTTCCAATGAATTCATGAGGCTTATCAACAAGAAATAGAGAAAGGTTGTGTGTGGGGGGTCTTATGTTGCTAACTATAGGTCTAAGTGGAATGTATTTTTTATGGATTTTGGGTTTCCCATAGATCCTTTGGGTTTCGGGGTTATGAGGAATAAGGAATTTTTGGATGTTAAGATCTAAGGAAGAAGATTTGATGGCTTTGGTGACCAAGTTAGTAATGGTATTGATAGGGTTTTTAGTGAGAGTATTCTAAGAACGGGAATATATAAGGTCTAGAAGTTTAGAGTCGTAGTTGGAGGTATTCATAATAACGGTAGAATGAAATTGTTCTTTGGAGAGGTTAAGTTTGTGAGTTTTACAATGACAGAGGTTTCTTCGATGCCACTGTCTAATTTCTTTTTCTTTGTGGGTCAGAAGCTTATGGATAATGGATTCAATGGAAAAAATAATTTCCTCAATTGGGATTTATCTAGGGACTATGGCGAAATTAAAACATTTTTCTAGGAGTGGAGGGTAGGACATTCTAGTTTAAAAGTTAATAAATTTATGACAATGGATGGCTTGGCAGACAGTGGGGGAAGAGAGAGAATGAGGTAAACCTTAACACACCTATATTTTTAACCCCAACCCTAACTCAACTCATAATAATAAAAACCAAGTGTAGTCCTTCACATGCCTTTTCTTTTAACCCCAACCCTAAGTCGACTCATAATCAAAATACCTAGTGTACTCCTTCACACACCTCTACTTTTAACCCCAACTGTAACTCGCCTCATAATCAAAATACTGAGTGTAATCCTTAAAATTCCTCTACTTTTAACCCCAAACCTAACTCGCCCCATAATCAAAAGATCGAGTGTACTCCTTCACACATCTCTACTTTTAATCCCAACCCTAAATCGACTCATAATCAAAATATCGAGTGTATTCCTTCAAATGCCTCTACTTTTAACCCCAAACCTAACTCGACTCATAATCAAAATACCGAGTGTACTCCTTCACATGCCTCTACTTTTAACCCCAACCCTAACTCGACTCATAATCAAAAGACCAAGTGTACTCCTTCACACACCTCTACTTTTAACCCTAAGCCTAACTAGGGTCATAATAAAAATACCTAGTGTACTCCTTCACATGCCTCTACTTTTAATCCCAAACCTAACTCGGTTCATAATCAAAATACCAAGTGTATTCTTTCCACGCTTCTACTTTTAACCCCAACCCTAAGTCGGTTCATAATCAAAACACGAAGTGTACTTCCTTATATATTTATAACAATATCTCCATTTGTTTTCCCCTTTCGAATGACCTTAATACCAATCCCATTCTCTCTCTTCCCCCAGCATCTCCCAAGTCATCCACTATCATAAATTTATCATCTTTATACCGGGCCCTCCTACCCTTCATCTCCTAGAAAAAGGTTTTAATTTTTCCAAAGTCCCTAGATGGATCCGAGTTGAAGAAATTATTTGTTCCATTGAATTTATTACCCATAATCTTCTAAATCATGAAGAAAAATAAAATAAACTGGAGTGTGGAATAATTCTTCATCATTTTAAACCTCCTAAATTTAACCTCTTCAGAGAACAATTTCATGCTACCGTTATTATGAATACGTCTGACTATGACTCTGAAATTCTAGACCTTCTATCCTCCTCTCCTTACAAGCATATCACTAAAAACCTATCAATACCATTACTAACTTGGTCACCAAAGCCATCAAAGCTTCTTCCTTAGACCCTAACATTCAAAAGCGACTTATTCTTCATAACCCCCAAACCCCAAGGATCTATGGAAAACTAAAAATCCATAAAAAAAGAATTCCACTCAGACCTATAATTAGCGCCATAAGATCCCTCACTCACAACCTTGCTTGATTACTTGTTGATAAGCTTCAGGCCTTCATTGGAAAAACCTCTTCTTTTATCGAATATTCCACCGACTTCATTCATAAAACATGAAATATTTACCTTAGTGAACAAGACTTCATGGTCAGCTTTGACATCATTTTTTTTTCACCAAAATTCAAGTTTCAGAATCCCTCACATTGATCTCCAAACTAGTATACCCTAAAAATCTTAACCTCATCAAAATATTCCTCTCTTCTACCTTCTTCACCTTTGAACGAGTCTTCTACTCAAACAAATTAAAGGCATGGACATGGGGTCACCCTTATCCCCAGTGGTTTCCAATATATTTATGGAACACTTCGATACTTTAGTGCTAACTAGATTTCATCTCGAACCCAAGTCTTAGTTTCATTTTGTAGATGACACCTTTATCACCTCGCCTCATGGCCATTCCAATTTAGTCACATTCTTCAACCACCTTAAGGATAAGATTTTAATTTGGTCAAAGTAAATTAGGTAGCGTTTGGCGATAGATGTTTTGGAAATCCATTTGTGGTTAATATCATCTATATGTTCTTTAATATGGGATTTGAAGGATATGCCATTTTGACCTATGTAATATTTTCCACAGGAGTAGGGAATTTGGTAAAGTCTGGGGCCAAGCATCGACTCAGATTTATCTTTGGAAGTTCTAAAAATTTGTTTGAGAGTTTTGTAAGGTGTAAATAAGGTTTGAATATTCCTCTTTGACATAAGTTGAATATTATTCTTAGCCATAAGTTTTGAGATATGATCGGTGGTGCCCTCGATATAGGGTAGAGAAATGAGATCCCATGGCAGGGAGGAGGACGAGGTGATTTTTTATTTATATTTAGGATTGTTGGTTGGGCAAAAGGAATGATTGATTTGATAGAGAGAGTAGCCATTGGAAAAAAAAGGCCTTCGAAAGGTGGGATTTTTCTTCACGAGGAAATGATGGGATAATATGCAAATGGATTGAGTAATCGAGGTTTTGAGGACACCTAATTTTTGAGTTGGATGGTGGTGGAAACTGGCATGAAGGTATCTATCAATATGAGACTTATTTATATAAACTTGGTGGGAAAGGGAACCATCTGGAAGATGGGAAACATGGACATCCGAGAAGGGAATATATTTTTCCTCTTCAATTTCCATAGTAAACTAGATGTGAGGAGAAAGGTTGTTAAGGTGGTTAAATAATGTGATTAAATTGGAATGTCCATGAGGCCATATGACAAAGGTGTCATCTACAAAATGAAACCAACACTTGGGTTTGAGATGAAAGTTGTTTAGCACCAATGTATTGAAGTGTTCCATAAATATATTGGCAACCAATGGGGATAAGGGTGACCCCATGGCCATGACTTCAGTTTGTTCATAACAAACTCCTTTAAAGGTGAATAAGGTAGAAGAGAGGTATATTTTTATGAGGTTAAGAGTTTCATGGTCTACCAGTTTGGAGATTAAGGTGAGGGTTTCTGAAACTGGAATTTTGGTGAATAAATAAATGACATCAAAGTTGACCATGAGGTCTTATTCACTAAGGTAAATATTTCAATTTTTATGAATGAAGTTGGTGGAGTCACGAAGTCATGAAGCTTATCAGCAAGAAATAAGGAAAGGTTGTGAGTGTGGGCTCCAATGGTGCTAACTATTGGTATGTATTTTTTATGGATTTTGGGTTTCCCATAGATCCTTGGGGTTTGGGGGTTATGAGGAATAAGGCGTTTTTGGATGTTATGATCTAAGAAAGAAGATTTGATGGCTTTGGTGACCAGGTTAGTAATGGTATTGATAGGTTTTTTAGCGAGAGGATTGTAAGAAGAGGAATATACAAAGTCTAGAAGTTTAGAGTCGTAGTTGGAGGTATTCATAATAATGGTAGCATGAAATTGTTCTTTGGAAAGGTTAAGCTTGTGAGATTTACAATGAAGGAGGATTCTTCCACACTCCTGTACAATTTTTTTGCTTCGTGATTCAGAAGCTTATGGATAATGGATTCAATGGAAAAAATAATTTCCTTAATTGGGATATGTCTAGGGACTATGGCGAAATTAAAACCTTTTTTCTAGGAGTGGAGGGTAGGAATTTCTAGTTTAAAAGATGATAAATTGATGACAATGGATGGATTAGGAGATGGTGGGGGAAGGGAGAGAATGAGGTACTCCTTCACACACATATACTTTTAACCCCAACACTAACTCGACTCATAGTAAAAAAACCAAGTGTATTCCTTCACATGCCTCTATTTTTAACCCCAACCCTATCTTGGCTCATAATAAAAATATTGAGTGTACTCATTCACATGCCTCTATTTTTAACCTAACCCTAACTCGCCTCATAATCAAAATATTGAGTGTACTCCTTCACATGCCTCTACTTTTAACCCCAACCCTAACTCACCTCATAATCAAAATATTGAGTGTACTCCTTCACATGCCTCTACTTTTAACCTCAACCCTAACTTGTCTCATAATCAAAAGACCGAGTGTACTCCTTCAAATACCTCTACTTTTAACCCCAATCCTAACTCGACTCATAATCAAAATACCAAGTGTACTCATTCAAATGCCTCTACTTTTAACCCCAACCCTTACTTGACACATAATCAAAATACTGAGTGTACTCATTCGCATGCCTCTACTTTTAACCACAATCCTAACTCGGTTCATACTCAAAACACAGAGTGTACTCCTTCACATGCCTCTACTTTTAACCCCAACCATAACTCAACTCATAATCAAAAGACCGAGTGTAATCCTTCACATGCCTCTGCTTTAACCCCAACCCTAACTCAGTTCATAATCAAAATATCGAGTGTACTCCTTCACATGCCTCTACTTTTAACCCCAACCATAACTCAACTCATAATCAAAAGACCGAGTGTACTCCTTCACATGCCTCTACTTTTAACCCCAATCCTAACTTAGTTAATAATCAAAATACCGAGTGTACTTCTTCACATGCCTCTACTTTTAACCCCAACCCTAACTCAGCTCATAATAAAAATAGTAAGTGTACTCCTTCACATGCCTCAACTTTTAACCCCAACCCTAACTCGACTCATAATCAAAATACGGAGTGTACTCCTTCACACACCTCTACTTTTAACCCCAACCCTAACTGGGCCCATAATCAAAAGACCAGGTGTACTCCTTCACATGCCTCTACTTTTAACCCCAACCCTAACTTGGTTCATAATAAAAATACCGAGTGTACTCCTTCAAACACCTCTACTTTTAACCCCAACCCTAAATCGACTCATAATCAAAAGACTGAGTGTACTCCTCACACGTCTCTACTTTTAACCCCAACCCTAACTCGAATCATAATCAAAATACTGAGTGTACTCCTTCACATGTACATTATTTTAACCCCAACCCTAACTCAGATCATAATCAAAAGACTAAGTATACTCCTTCACATGCCTCTACTTTTAACCTCAACCCTAACTCACCTCAAAATCAAAATATGAGTGTACTCCTTCACATGCCTCTACTTTTAATCCCAACCCTAACTTTCCTCATAATTAAAAGACCGAGTGTACTCCTTCACACACCTCTAATTTTAACCCAACCCTAACTAATATCATAATAGAAAGACCGAGTGTACTACTTCACATGCCTCTACTTTTAACCCCTACCATAACCCGACTCATAATCAAAAGACCGAGTGTATTCTTTCCATGCCTCTAGTTTTAACCCCAACCCTAATTCGACTCGTAATCAAAAGACCAAGTGTACTTCATTATCTATTTCTAACAATATCTCCATCTCTTTGCTCCCTTCGAATGACCTTAATACCAACCCCATTCTCTCTCTTCCCCCACCATCTCCCAAGCCATCCACATTCATAAATTTATCATCTTTTAAACTGGATCCTCCTTCCCTCCAAATCCTAGAAAAAGGTTTCAATTTCTCCATAGTCCCTAGATGGATCTGAGTTGAAGAAATTATTTGTTCCATTAAAGTTATTGACCATAATACTCTGACTCATGAAGAAGAATAAATTAGACATGAGTGTGGAATAATTCTTCATCGTTCTAAACCTCCTAAACTTAACCTCTCCAAAGAACAATTGCATGTTATCTTTATTATGAATACCTATGACTGTGACTCTAAAACTATATACCTTCTATCCTCCTCTCCTTACAAGCATATCGCTAAAAATCTATCAATACCATTACTAAATTGGTCACCAAATCCATCAAATCTTCCTCCGGATACCCTAACATCCAAAATCTCCTTATTCTTCATAACCCCCAAACCCCAAGGATCCATGGGAAACCCAAAATCCATAAAAAAATACATTCCACTTAGACCTAGAGTTAGCGCCATAAGAGCCCTCATCCATAGCCTTGCATGATCACTTGTTGATAAGGTTCAGGCCTTTGTTGGAAAAACCTTTTCTTTTATCAGATTCCACTGACTTCATTCATTAAACTTCAAATATTTACCTTAGTGAACAAGACTTCATGGTCATATTTGATGTCGTTTCTTTTTTCACCAAAATTTCAGTTTCAGAAGCCCTCACCTTGATCTCCAAACTAGTAGATCTTGAAACTCGTAACCTCGTCAACATTTTCCTCTCTTCTACCTTCTTCACCTTTAAAGTGGTTTGCTATGAACAAAATGAAGGCACGACCATGGGGGCACCCTTATCCCTAGTGGTTGCTAATATATTTATGGAACACTTCAATACTTTAGTGCTAAATAGATTTCATCTCAAACCCAAGTGCTAGTTTTGTTTTGTAGATGACACCTTTATCATATGGCCTCATGGCCATTCCAATTTAATCACATTCTTCAACCACCTTAACGACCTTTCTCCTTACATCTAGTTTAATATGGAAATACAAGAGGGTAACACTATTCCCTTCGTGGATGTCCATGTTTCTCATCTTCGTGATGGTTCCCTTTCCCACCAAGTTTACAGAAAGAAGACTCGTATTGATATATACCTTCATGCCATCTCCCACCACAATCTAGCTCAAAAATATGGTGTCCTCAAAACCTTGATTACTCAATCCATTCACATATTCGTCCCTCAATTCCTCGTGGAGGAAAAATACCATTTTTCCAAGGCCCTTTTTTCCAATGGTTACTCTCTCTCTCTCAAATTTTCATTCCTTCATCTTGGTCAAAAACCCTAAATCTAAATAAAAAATCACCTCATCCTCCTCCTTTCCCCAAGCTCTAATTTATTTTCCCTATATCTAGGGCACCACTGATCATATCTAAAAACTTCTATCTAAGAAGGATATTAAAACCTTATTCAAATCTTACAAAAATCTCAAACAACTTTTTATAACTTCCAAATATAAATTTGACTCGATGCTAGGCCCAAGAGTTTATCAAATTCCCCTCTCTTGTGGAAAATCTTACATAGGTCAAAATGGAAGATCCTTCAAATCCCATATTAAAGAGCATATAGATGAAACTACCCACAACCTTTTTTCCAAATCAACTAGTGTCGAACACTCCTTCAAATCCATACACCATATTTTCTTTGACCAAACTAAATTCTTAGCCTCTGCCCCTTGTTATCGTGCAAAATATTGCTTAGGAAAATCCAACCAAAAGCATCACTAGTGCGACACAACCGGGATTGAATACCATTGTCACCTTAGAGATCACTCCCCTCTTTTTGGTGATGGATAAATACACCACAAGGGAGGCTTCACGGGTGACCTTGGGGGGATGGTGAGTACAAGGAAAGGTTTTGAAGAGGATCCCTCCTTTGGACACTAGATGAGAGTGCTTGGGGTTTGGAGAATGATGATTTTGGAAGAGAGAAGAGGAAATCTTGATCAAAACTTGCAAAACCAATGTTAATGCCAACATCCCAAGACCAAAAATCATGAATTTAAACCCCGAAACACTAGGGAAAACAAAAAGAACTGTAAAATTATCTTGAATGATAATTTCATTCACTATTCATCCAAGAGTAAACAAAGAGAAAAGGAAAATAGAAAACTAATTAAACAAACTAGAAAGCAAAGTTGAACTATGCAAAGGAAAGACCCTAGCCTATTCTACCCTACTCTTATCCTACACTACAAATGGCATAAAAATTAGCTATGTAAATTCATAATGCCAATGTAGCCATCCTTGTAATTCCAAACCTACAAACACATGTTCATGACAAAATATTAGAAAGAAAACTTGGAATAAAGATAGAGTAAAAGTAGGAAGAATCAAAACATGATAAAATATATTCACCATATTAAATATGCCAATGCAATAATTCATGGGAAATCTATCTAAGTGGGATCTCTCCAACCATGCTTCAATTTTATCATGAGATCTTGCATTACTATCATAGAATTGATGGAGGGAGTTCAATGGGAAGTAGCATACCAAATGAGAACTGTGCATAGAATTCATGTGAAGTGTACTTGATGAGAGAGAATTCATGCTAATATACTTGTTTATCCTTGAAGACGAACCAAAAGAATGAGGGCCTGACATAACCATCGACATAGACTGTAGTGCCTCATTTTCTTGGTAAGACTCTTGGGACTCATACTTCAAGCAACCATCAACTTGAGATAGACTAGTGAGATCAAATGATATGCATGGGCTAGGAACAACCATGGTATGAGAGATATCTTCAAAACAATGGTGAGATCCACTAGTATCAAAAATATAAAGTAAAGGGATACTTGAACAAGAATATTCTGTATTTATCAAAAATGAAGAAGAAATGGAAGAACACGTCCTTTGATACACATTTGCTACATAATTCTCTTCATCCTATGAAAAAGGATGATAAGTCTTGGTTGTAATTAGTTCATGGGAAGAGGGCTTATCCTCTATATCTTCCAAATGCACATCACCACCCTCAATTACTTCAAAAGGGGTTGGCCCCATTGATTTTATTTGAATATAATAATGGGTGATTTCCTACAAAGTTAAATCATTAAAGAGATCACTTTATAAATAAAAGTAAGTGGAATAATTAAGAGAATGAAAAGCTTCTCTAGCACAAGAGGAATTTTCTAAACGTGACTCCCTGAATGGTAGTTCCTCCTCTTTAAGAGCATGGGTGATTGATTATGAATGGATAGTGGGCATCAAACTAGGCATGGTTTTACAATCAACATGTTCTTCATCAACATGGTTTCCCTATTCCAAGAAAAAAGTGGATTGTTGTGATAAAAGAGGTATGTCTTGTATGTTTATTTCTTCTCCTTGAGTGAAAATATCAGCATGGTTGTCTTGCCCCTACAAAGTATGAGAATCTAAAATGTATTCCAAAACACATTCATGGTTATAAGAGAGAAGCAAGTCACAAGAATCATTAGAACAAGAAGTTTCAATAAATGATCCATGAGTAGTAGGAAAACATTATTGATCTGTCTTGGTTAAACAAGGAGAATTTATAATAGCAGCACTATCCAAATTAAATGAAATTAATTCCAAATTATCCATGTGTGAGGAATAATTCATGTCATGAATTTCCATATTTTCTTCATTAATAAAGTGATCAACATTTAAAGTTCACTCCATATATTTCTCTTACATTCCTCGTGATGAAAAAGATGAGATAGGACAATAAGAACCTGACATAAATATCGATGTGACCCGAAGTGTCCCATTATCAACATGAAAATCCTCCTCTTGGTCAACTACAGAAAAATATGAACTTGAATTTACACAAGAGGCCTCTTTTTCATCACAAGGAAAGAAAGGGGGAACATAGTGGTGAGATGATACATATGATTCTTCCGAAAAATAAGTCTCTCTCTAATCTATAGCCCCCATAGTAAAGAAAGATCCGGACATATGGAGTCTAACTAAGCCATTTTCATTTTCAACATTTTCATTTAAATCCAAATCAGCATGTAAAGGAACATTAAAACACAATTTAGATTGTTCATTCGATGGCTCACATGTTTCATTGGTAAGAGAAACTAAACATGAAATCAAATCATTTTTAGAGGGCATATCATCCAAAGGAAATCTATAGCAAAGATAAGTAAATCCAATAAGAAAATATTTAAGAGATTCATCTTCGTCCTTCCTATGCTCTAGAATTTCTTCACACAACTTATCCAAGTCATAATTCTCAAAAGCATGCAAAAATTCATGAATAAATTGTTCCTATGTGTGAATAGAGGCGACCAACAAATTCTCGCACCAAATCTTAATCCTTCTTGCAAAAGTGAGAGTGAACAACCTGCAAATGAAATGACCATTAGTAATATTGTGAGAGTAAAAAATTTTCCAGAATTGTAAAACATGTTCAGATGCATAGGTTTCACCCTCGCCATTCAATTTTAGTTGTGACAAGAAATGTAAAATATTTCTAGGAGGTTTGGGAGGTACAATACCAAAAAAACACCTCCATAAAGGGATATGGGATGGATCCATTAGTAAATTACAAGAAAATTTAACAATAATGAATCCACAGGGTCAGCTTGTCATCCAACCCTCCTTATAGCACCATTTGTGTTGATGGGTCTGAGTGGTCTATCAAGCAGGTAAGGGAGAACGATCGATGGCAAGTCCCAATTAGAAATACTCTCGTTTGGGGTGGTTTTTTCAATGAAAATATGGGCCTCGTTGCCACATAGAATTAAAAGAAGAAAAGGGGAAAAAACAACGGATTTCCCCCCAAATACTTCTAATTAATCCTAAGTCTAAACTAAACTGAAAATGAACTAATCTAATCTAATTAATTCTAATCTATCCTGGCAGAAAAACTAATAGATGAGAACAACTTAAAACGATATTCGGACAACCGAAATAGTTCATGGAATCCAAATTATTTATATCAATAATATTGCAGATATAATCTCAAATAGTTGAAGAGGAGATAAATAACATCATCCATGTACTCATAAGAAATCACAACAACATAAGGATTTTAGATACTAAGCACATAAATAGTTCACATGATCAATACCCAAAAAACTTAAATCACAAATACAAGTGTAGAATAGTTCCACAAGAATTTGAAAACATTAATGACTTCAAGATGTCTTATGCACTTTATTAACTTGGAAGTAATAGTACCATCTTTCATTACAAATGGGAAAAGTCCCCTATTACATTCAACTAGCTCTCTTTTATAAAACAAGAGAGACTCTTCATCTCTCATGGTTGTTCATTTCATTTTTTCTACAATTTCTTTATACATTTTTGAAAATGTAGAACTAAGATTTACAAATGGAAGTTGAATAGACCCCTGGGTGGTTACATTCGCCCTATGGTAGTTTACAAATGATATCTATTTAAAAATATTATTCACTCTTCTTGTTGTCTTCCTCTTCTGAATTTTATGATTCGTTCTGGATGTTTCTGGATATGGTGTGTTGAACGAGATAATTATTTATTCTTCTCCTCCATCTCATCTTTCTATAGAGATATTTTTGGTCCGATTTCATTTCCTGTAGCTTGAGATATGACTATTTGAAGTCTACATAGTTGATTCTTCATCTTAATTCGGGTTCCTTCTACGTTTTTCATTTTTGGACCATTTCTTCTCTCAATATACCATCACTTTCCATCCTATCATGTTCTTCTCTTCTCCATCTTTCCATTGAGTTATCATGGGTCTGATTTTTTTTTCCTCATAGCTCTAAATATGGCTTCTTGAAGTTTACATGGCCATTTCTACCCCCAAATCTGTGGTCTATTGTTTTTTGAGTTTTGTTTATCACTTATATCACCTTTCTAGCTTAGGGACCTCTTCCATTGAATTCTTCTATTCGATATCTTTCCAACTAGGTATCATGGGCCCAATTCCATGTTGGAATATTGAGAGGGAGGGGGTGAATCAATATGATCCCTTTTACCACTTTTAACCACAATATATAAACTTCAACTTTATCAACAATATATCATCAATGTATCATCTATGATTGCATTCAATATATCATGAGAATATAAACATAATCAACATCACATCAACAACACCACATCAAATACACAATACACCAGAATTTACTTGGAAACCCAAATGGGAGAAAACCACGAAATGTTTTCTTATATATTGTCAAGAATGCATTCATTGGAAGCACCAACTTCCCAATTCTCCAGCTACAACTGGAAGGAGGATCCAACCCCCTATTTACAGACTCCAACCTGAAGGAAGCTACAACTCCCTAATTTCCCAACTACAACTGGAAGGAGGCTCCAACCTGAAGGAAGCTCCAACTCCCTGATTTCTTCGACTCCAACCAGAAGGAGGCTACAACCCCCTTTCCTTACCACGTCCTGTCGCCCTAAAATATAAGTGTATAACAAATTGTCACTACCAAAATCACTACAACTGTCACTGCCATTTTTACTGTCACTGCCACTGTCACATCAACTTGTAACCTATCAACCTGTCACAATATCCAACCTGTCATTGTCACCAACCTGCCACTGTCATTGATACAAAACCATATCCTCGATCACCAAGAACACCTCTCAACCATATGCTCAAAGCATAACCAACACATGCCTCTACCAAGCATGTACCACGATCACCAACATTTCATCACAAAATATGTGTCTCAATCATGTACCAAGACAACAATGATATGCAACCAACCATATACCTCAAGCATAGGTCAAACCATGTATGCAACATCAACCATGTACCAAAGCATCAACCATATACCAATTTATGCATCAACATGTACCATAACATGTACCATACCATGTGCCAACACATGTACCATATCATGTATCAACAATGCACCATACCATGTATCAACTATGCACATCAACCATGTACCATAACAAGTGCCTCAACCACATACCATATCACTCATAATATGTCTCAATCATTCCATGCACCATAAGATATCATCAATGAGGTGCCTCAACCAAGATCATTTACCAAGTATATGCCTCAACCATGCACCTAAGATGTGCCTCAAGCATGTGCCAATGCCTAAACAATATACCAAAAAAAAGCCTCAAGCATGCACCATAACATCATCAACATGTAACCAAACCAAATACCAAGATAACCAATAATGTTTCTAATCAATGTACCATAACATCACCAAGGTGTACCATCAACAAGACATGCCTCTCAAGTATCTACCATACCATAACCAAGCATAAGCAACAATCACATAAGTTCACCTATATCATGTAGCTGACCTACTATATTAGATATTAGACAAATAGACAAACTTGGGCATCAACAACCTAGCGCTAGAATCTTCCTTCACTTTTGTCTTGTCCTTGCGGGACAAATACTTCCTGTCACGCGGGGCCTCGCATGACAAGCCCTAGGCAACCGACGGGGATGCCTCGTGGGACACTAGTTGTCTGACCCGTGGGGATCAACCAGATTAGGGTTTCCTCAAAAATTCCCTCTTTCCTATGCAATCCTAAAACTCCTACACTTCTCACTCTTTCGCTGCCTTAGATTTCATCGTCACAAACTTGCCAAAAGATCACTTGCTCACTTAGAGATATTCAATAGAATGTATTTTTGATTGTTCTTGTGAATAATTTCTTGAGGTGTATTTATACTTTTGCTAGGTAAAATCTCTCCTTGATCTTAGGGATTCTTAAACATTCTTGTCACAACCACTTTACCCTTTCATTAATTACTTGTAACCAATTAGGGGATTCTCAACCATTCTTTGGGGCTTCCAACTTCATGAGGGAATATCTCCCTAACCGTGAGGAACCATGTGGCGTAACACCTACTGTTGAAAACGAAATGACGAGGAATATATACCTATGAGTATTTACCTACAAAGACACTTTCCTTCATGTCCTTATTCCTTGATCAACTTTGGGTTCCATAACCACACCTCTGGGGCTTCGTGTAGACACCATCAAATGCACCCATCACATCTGTTGACATCAACCATTCTTGTTGACATCAATGACGACTAACCATCAATATCGATCACAACTCTAGGGAATATCAAACACTCTAAGGGTTGACATCAATGACAACCAATTGTCCAACATTCTGACACCTGTAGCAAAATTTATCTGCATTTAAAGATCGTCACTCAGTAGTCGTCGAATTATCCTGTGGGTGAATCTGGACCATTGATCTTCAACCTGCAAAAGGAGTCTTACTGGCATCAGAAAGTTCATCAAACAACGATTTAAATGGTTCAGCCCCTACAAATGGTTTGAATGAGAATCTAAGTTGGCATGGAACCTGTCGCTTGTAGTTTAATTTAAGCTATTTTTCTCTTTTTTAGAATTGGTAAAATAATTCAAAATAAATTCAAAAATCAAAATAAAAAATAACAAAATCATTTACATTATTCTACAATTATTTACAAAATTGAAAACAAAAATATGTCATTAATCCTATGTTAATAAAAAAAAAAAAAATTAACTAAACTAATTACCCCCCATTAATGTAAAATAAAAAGAAATCACTAAGATTAAAAATAATGGTAATTACCCTACCCCTCTGGATTTGAACATGTGACCTCAAGAAGAAATACATATTTTTAAGCATTAGACCTATTCAAGTTACTTATTCATTTATCCTACAAAAAACTTTTATTCCATTAAAAATTAAAAATAAAAATAAATAAAAATAAAAATAAAAATAAAATAAAATAAACAAAATAAATTAAATAATAAAATTAAATAAAACAAATTAAATAATAAAAAAACAAAAATTAAAAAAAATTAAAAAATAAAAATATGAAATAAAATAATATAATACCCCATAGCCCCCATAGTCATCGGTATTTTTTCTTGTGAGCTCACATTCCACTCACCCATTTCGCTAATCCAACTCAATCGTCGACGACTACTCTCATTCCCTACTTCACCGATGACTCCACTCGCACTTTCGTCGATGACTACATTGCACGAACTTTTAAAACAAT
>ML790204.1:143257-157885 GCA_009831015.1 Picea engelmannii
AGATCTCTGTGGCTTAAAGACGTCGGAATACGTCTCTACCCTGGAAAAAAAAATACCCACAATTTCTGCCAAGGAAAGTGCTCTGATACCACTTGCAAGATACCAGATATATAAAATATGCAGAACAGAAACGAAATGCTAGACTTAACAGAATAACAGTAAAATATCCAGCATAATCTTCACAATACACATAAATGATTCACGAAATAGCAACAGAAATAACACTTTGAATCTGATAGCAATGTTCACAGGCCTCTTCGAGGGGGCAACCTCCAATTTAGCAGCGCTCTATTACAATAATCTCCAAGCTAGGGTTCTCATACCCTCGACTCCTATTTATACTAAAAAGAAGCATCTAGAGGAAGATCCTTCTAGAAGCGGAAGCTTCTATTAGGTCTTCTTACATCCGCCTTATTCTATTTTATTGAAAGGTCTTATTAATATTGACCTTTATTACATCCGAATACATTGATCTACCTATGTGCGGGTTAGGACCTTAACACTCCGATACCACATGTTAGGAAATGAAACACACTTCCACACTAATCCTAACATAAGAGAAGAAGAATTTAATCAAGAAAGAAAATGACACAAGAAATCACACAGTACACCGAGATTTTACCCTAGAAACCCTTAACCGGGAAAACCAACATTCCTTTGAGCGTTCTTCTCTTTTGTTGTCTTATTGATTCAAAATAAAAGGTTACATGTCTAGCCTTGGTCCAAACCTAAGACACAATCAACATCATAACCTCTTGCATGGGCAAGAACAACCCTGTAGCCAATTCAGCTTACATATGCATGACCAACAACCTACGATTTACACACGCATTAGAATATTTTGCATTTTTTTAAGGCCTTACAACACGCCTCTTTATAGGCTTTACAACAGGAAAAACCCTAAATATTGGCACCCAAAAATGGTTACATATCCATGCATATCATTGGCTACAAATCCCACAAATCCTAAGATTTTGTTACAGTCGACTCCAAGTTGGGTTTACCAGTCAACTACTAGTCGGCCTTCATTCGGTCTCTAGTCGATCATCTCATGCTCGCACTTCGACCTCTTGTCGGTTGACTTGTCGTCGATATCTTCGACTTCGAATTTACCTGGTTGACTCCCTCGACCTTCAAATTTTTTTCGATCTACCTCGACTTTGACCTACTGTCGATCCACCTTGACTTCGACTTGTTGTATATCTACCTCAACTCTGACCCGTTGCTGATCCACCTCGACTTCGACCGTCAGTTGATTCACCTCGACTAGAATTTCACTACAAATAATATAACAACCCAACATTCTCCCACTTATTGTCTTCTTTGTTGAAACATGAGATTCCTGAACTTTCGTTCCTAGACCCAGGGCATCAATTCCCATTGCCTCTATGCACCAAGAGAAATTCACAACACTCACAGACTTGGTCAACGAGTCTGCTATGTTTTCCAACGTGTCTACTTTCTCTAGTAGTACCTTTTTACTTTCCACCATATCTCTTACAAAATGGGATTATACATCAATGTGCTTAGTCTTTGAATGATAAGCAAGGTTATTTGCTAGGAATATTGTGCTTTGACTGTCACAACTTACCTTCATATCTCTTTGCTCAAACCTGATTCTTGAACACAACCTTTGTAGCCATACCACTTTTTTTCTTCCATGAGTCACCGCCATGTATTCAAATTTTGTTGTTGACAAGGCTACAACCGCATGTCGCTTACTCATCCAACTTATTGCTCCACCAAACATCTTGAAGATATATCTTTTGTTCGAC
This sequence comes from Picea engelmannii, assembly GCA_009831015.1. Taxonomy (NCBI): domain Eukaryota; kingdom Viridiplantae; phylum Streptophyta; class Pinopsida; order Pinales; family Pinaceae; genus Picea; species Picea engelmannii. The sequence continues at coordinate 145,033 of ML790204.1, forward strand.
CTCCATCTATCCATATCTCCAGCCTAGTCAGCGTCGACAAAGCCATGTACATCTAATTTACCACTGTCACCTCTAGGTTTTCCTTGGTATCATATATCATAGTCCTTTATGCCACACAAATACCTGAATACTCTCTTGACAGTTTTCCAGTGCTCATTTCCAGGTGTCAACATGTACCTACTCAACACTCCCACTACATGGGAAATGTTTGGTTGAGTGTAGACCATCACATAAATCAAACTACCAACCACAATTGCATATGGAACGCGTGCCATGTACTCTATTTCTTCTTGTGTCTTTGGACACTGTTCAACAGTAAGCCTTACTCCAGCAGGAATTGGCACCTTCACCGATTTGAAATATTGCACGTTGAATCATTTCATAACTGTTTCAATAAAATTCGTTTGATTCAACTAGATATTTCTAGTGGCTCGATCTCTCTTAATCTCCATTCCCATAATGAATTTAGTTGCACTGAGATCCTTCATGTCAAACTTGGAGGATAGTTTCTTCTTCACCTCCTTTATTGTGCCTGTGATGTTTCAAATCAGTGACATGTCATCGACATACAAAGCTACATATATGAAACACCCACCTTCTTCCCTGGAATATATGCAGTGATCAACTTTCCTTCTCACAAATCCAAAACTAAGGATGTATGTGTCAAAATTCTAGTACCACATCCTTGGTGATTGTTTTAGACCATAAATGGATCTTTTGAGTTTGCACACCAACTCTTACTTTCCCTTTACTACAAATACTTCAGGTTGTTTCATGTAGATTTCTTCTTCCAGCTCCCCATGTAGGAACGTTGTATTCACATCCATCTGTTCTATCTCCAAATCGAATGTTGCATCCAGAGACATTAGTACTCTAATGGAAGTTATTTTTTCAACAGGGGAAAAAATATAACCAAAGTCAACTCCCTCGACTTGGGAATATCCTTTCTCTACCAATCGATCTTTTAACTTCTCGACTTGTCCTACGAAATTCATCTTATTCTTGAACACCCACTTGCCACCGATGGGATTTCTTCCACTAGGTAACTTGACTAAATGCCATGTCTCATTCTTGTACAAGGATTCCATCCCTTCGACCATGGAATCCTTCCAGAGTTTACACTCTGTCGAATCGACTACCTCACCGACCAACTTGGGCTCATCATCAATGGTAGTTAAAACGAATGTGAGACGGAAGTCAAGCAGGCTATACCTTTCGACTAGTTTTCTTTCTCTTTCTAACCTCCTTATCAAATATTCAATTGTTCCACCTCTTGCTCAGATTCAATTGACTCATATAGATCATCTTCTTCGTTCCTCAGTTCAAACCACACTGTATCAGGATTATTCTCGGTCTGAATAGCTTCCTCAAGCTCGGACTTAACTCTGACTTCTCAGAATACCACATCTCGATTGTACAATGTTTGTCTTGATGCAGGATCCAAGAGCTTATATCCTTTAATCCCTTCTTTGTATCCTATGAAAATACATTTCACTGCCTTCTTGTCCAGCTTGCTCCTATTTTCCTTGGGAACATGCACAAATGCATCACAACCAAACACTTTGAGATGTGCCACCGAAGGTTTCTTACTCGACCATACCTCATTTGGAGTCATGTCGACTAGTGTCGACGAAGGAGACATATTCACCAGATATCTTGCAGTCTTAACTGCCTCTGCCCAGAATTCTTGTGTGAGCCCAACACCATTGAGAATGCTCCTTACCTTATCCATCAACATTATGTTCATTCTCTCAGAAAATCCATTTTTCTGTGGGGTATATGGTGTGGTATTTTGGCATGCTATGCCACACTGCTTACAGAAATGAACAAATTCCTTTCCACAAAATTCACCACCATTGTCAGTTCTCGACACTTTAATCCTCTTCTCTGTCTGGTTTTCCACAAGAGCTTTAAACTCCTTAAATCTCTTGAAAACCTATAATTTATTCCTCGGTAAATATATCCATGTCTTCCTATAAAAATCATCTATGAAGGAGACATAATACAGGGATCCACCAAGTGAAGGCATTGTAACCAAGAAAAACACATCACTATGCACCAGTTCTAGAATCCCATTTTCCCTTGTCTCTCTATATGGGAACCTCACCTGACTTTGTTTCCCATATATGCAATGTTCACAAAAGTCGACTTCTAAACCACATTTTGGAAAACCTTCGACCATACCTTTTCTTTGCATAGCTCAAAGTCCTTTTTCTCCAATGTGTCCCACCCTCTCATGCCATATCCCGGTCGGGTCAATTTCATCATGTCTTGTCGAGTCGATTTGAATCGACTTAGCTTGAGTCGAGTCGAGTTGTTTCGACATCGATTCGAGTCAAGTCATAGTATATTCAATTTCAGGAGCACTGATGTTGTTGCATCTAGTCGAGTCGACATTCCCTAACAACTTGTATAGGGTACCAATATGAACTTGCTTCATTAATACCATCGCACCTCTGACCATCTTGCACGAATCCTTTTGAAACAAACTATGTGCACCTGCATCACTCATTTTGTTGACATATAACTAGTTTCTTTCCAAACCCGAAAAGTCTAGCACACCTGGAAGGGTTCTTTTCCTCCCATCATACAGTGTTAGACAAATTCTTCCCTATCTGACAATTCTGGTTGTCGAGTCATCCCTCAAGAACACATCACCCCCATCATATCGTTCATATTCACATAACCATTCTTTATGTGGTGTCATATGATAGAATAATCCTCAATCGATAAACTAAACATCTTGATCCGACTATGTATTGGTAGATTCCAGGTATACATCACCTCCCTTGTTCAGGGTCATCTTTCTCTCATTCGACTGATTCTCGTCGGATTCGACACTAACTTTTGTTTCCTTTGAATTACAATCCTTTTTATAATTCCCAACTTTATCGCATTTCCATCATCTTCGTGTCGAGTGAATAGGGGATTTAGATCTACCCTTTGACTTAAACTTTCTACCCGAGAATTTTCCTTTATCTCTGTCTACCGGTCGACCTCTCACTACCAGAGCATCTTTGGTCGATCTTTCCATGTTCTTTCTTCTCATTTATTCCGACAACATTAGAATATTTTGAATTTTTTTGTTACGGCCTTACAACATGCCTCTTTATAGGATTTACAATAGGCAAAACCCTAAATATTGGCACCCAAAAAAGGTTACAGATCCATGCATATCATTGGCTACAAATCCTGCAAATCCTGGGATTCTATTACAGTCGAATCAATCGGTTTTACCATTCGACTACCAGTCGACCTTAATTCGGTCTCTAGTCGGTCGTCTCACGCTCACACTTTGACCTCTCATCAGTTGACTTGTCATCGATATCTTCGACTTCGAATTTACCCGGTCGAGTCCCTCGAGTTTCGACTTGTTGTCGATCTACCTCAAATTCGACCTGTTGTCGATCCACCTCGACTTTGACTTGTTGTCGATCTACCTCAACTCCAACCTATTGTCGATCCACCTCGACTTCGACCGTCATTTGATTCACCTCGAATAGACTTTCACTGCAAAGAATATAACAACCCAACAATGACAACACACAAAATCTTGTTTTGTATGGTAGCAATGAAAAAGTGAGATCTCTTGATGAATTTCATGAAGTAATATGTGAAACACATTTTCTGAAGTGCAGTAATGATTCAAGTTGTCATTCAGTTTCGAATTTATGTTGCCATAATTTTGAAAGAACAAGAGGAAAGGCATTTTTTCTAAATGAAATAATAAATGCGAGTATTTGGTGTGGAGTGATCAAGATGGACATGAGAAGCAGTGACAAACCATTTGTAGTCAAGATCACATGAATCTTGTGTTAATGTGTTGATGTTTGAGCCAACATCATGAGAAATTATCCCTGGAGGGTCTTATGTGTACTAGTAGTGGGGAATGTGGAATTCATCATGACGTGCCTTAGACGGTGAAATGAAGGAAACAAGACATTGGTTTCGTTAGGAAATGTTGGCCCTTGACCAAGTTTTGAGAGAACATTGGTCATGTTTGACCACTTTTGGGACTTCAACAGGCTAGTCGAAGATGGAGCGCCCATGCGGAGTTGCGATCATGAGATCTCGATTGTTTTGTGGGCTTGTGGACCAAGCAAAAGGTTTACTAGGGTTTATGTAATGGGTTATGGGATGTCGACCCATGGGTTTACCCATGTTTAGGTCTTTTTGTAAAAGTATATATAGGAAGGAATGTAATCTAGAAAGTAGTAAAATCTTAGTGCAAGAAATGTAAGAGATTTGGCTGATTGGCTATGTGCATGATATGTTAATAAGGCTCTGTGCTAGTAAGGAGTTGGCTTTGTGCCTTGCCCTGATTTTGGGAAGTAGGATCTGGTGCGCAGTGGACATATCTCCTGTCCTCTGTGGATTTTGGCTCTGTGGCTTTGTGCACAGGAGTAGATGAATGTAAGAAGATTGAAGACTAATAAAGAAGAAGAAGAAGTTGGTGGATGTAGCCCCACACTGGGGTGAAACACGTATATCCTATGTCTTGATGTGCTTTGTGCGATGTTTTTTATATGTTTATCTGCTTAGTGTTGTTGTTATAATGTATGAGAATACATCTGATGTCATTTCTTAGTTCTTGATGGTATTAAATATAAATGAATGCTAGATCCAAGCTGATGCTATGTGCTAAGTGAATGGAAGTACTTGATCTTTATGGTTACTGCGTTGATCTGTAATAAGAGTTTAATCTGTGATGTGAATGAGATTCAAGAAACTAATGCATATTGTTGTTTAAGTGCTCTGTTAAGTATTGCAATCATGGATATATGTCCCAACCTGGTTGTAGACACCTGAGTCCTGAAACCCCCTGCCTCTACCTCGGGTGAGACTTCATCTACTTCTCAGGTGTTGCCGAAAGGGATGGTAGTTAGGATTTTGTTGGTGCGATGTTGAAGCGTTGAACCCTGGGTCTGCCCCTGTGCCAACAAGAAACCTCAATATGTCTTCTGAGACATTGGTCCCATGAGGGAACCTCAATATGTCTTAGACATTGTTTCCATGAGGGAACCTCGATATTTCTTAGACATGTGTTCCATGAGGGAACCACGTGATGTCTAGGATGGACATAGTTCATGAGTGAAGCTTGAGTTTGGACACTTCAGGATATTTGGGTGTCCATTATACATTCATGTACACAAGGATAAAAGGACCAATCTAGACCCTTTAGGAAAAAAGGGTACATTTGTGGGGTACAATGAGTCTTCAAAGGCATACTGGATCTACATCCGTAGTCAGAGACAGATTGAAGTGAGCATAGATGTTACCTTTGAGAAGGAGGTAGCCTTCAGGAGATCTAAAGGATCTCACATTGATATTAATAGTGAGAGATAGGAAGAGATGGTGCCTTATTCCCCTCACCCTCCAACAGTTCATAGGGAGACAATTGAGCCTATTGATCCAATTGATCTTGTTGATCCTGTAGCTCCAGTTAGTGTTCCTAGAGATATTGCAGTAGGTTGGAAGAGACCTACATGGGCTCGTCAAACTCTGCAGGAGGCAGAAGGACATGTAGCTCCTCATGGTACCTTATGATAGAGAAAGATACCTCAGAGATATTCATGCTATGCTGCAGCTATGATCCACATCATTGATTCTGAGCCTTCCTGTTATGAGGAGGCATCTAGTCACCCAATATGTAGAGATTCCATGATGGAGGAGTATCATCCCATCATAAAGAATGATGTGTGGGATATTGTTCTCGGAATTGAGGGAAAGTATATAGTGACTTCCAAGTGGATCTATAAGATCAAACACACAGCTAAATAAATAATCGAGAAGCACAAAATGAGATTTGTTTCTAGAGGATTCTCTCATGTGGAGGGAATAAATTATGAGGAGACATTTTCTCCTATTTCTCGATACACTTCTATCTGGATGATCATTTCCATTGAAACATCTATGGATTGGAGACTACATCAGATGGATGTGAAGATAACCTTTCTCAATGGAGATATTGAAGAAGAAGTATACATCGAGAAATCAGATGGTTTTGTGATACATGGGAAAGAGCCTCATGTGTACAGGTTGAAGAAGGCCCTGTATGGACTCAAGAAGGCACCTTGAGATTGGTATGTGATGATTGATGGACACTTGATGAGTTTGGGCTTTAGAAAAAATGTTGTTGATCCCAACCTGTACTACAATAATCCTAATGGTGATTCCTTGATTTTGGTCCTCTACGTTGATGATTTATTACTCATTGATATAGAGAGCCTTATTGATGAATGAAAGTATGTTTTGGCCTCTGAGTTTGATATGAATGACCTTGGTATGATGCAATACTTCTTGGGACTAGAGGTGTGGAAGAGAAATGATGAGATCTTCCCAAGTTAGGGAAAGTATACAATTGATATATTGAAGAAGTTTGGGATGATGAAATGTAAGTCCATGGCTACACCAATGGTGATGAATATGAAGAAACTAAGTGTGTATTCTTTTGATTCCAATGAGATTGATCTGACCCTGTATAGACAACTGATTGGATTTGTTAGCACCGTTATTTTTTCAGTTAGATTCATTCTTAGATGAGTCATGGTCTGTGTATGAAAGCATGTGAGGTTAGGTACCAAACAACGAATGGGTAGAAGTCATCAAGTGTTCGGTCTGGCCCTTGGAGTCGGGAAAGGGTGTTAGCATCAAACATGTGTAAATGGTAAAGGTCTTTTCCCAAAATATCAGGTCTTGTCAGAAAAGGGGGATTTTACATGCCAAAGGTCGAAGAAAGTTGTTAGAATAAGGGTAATGTCGGAAGATATAGCGACCATCATCACCTCATTATGAATTCAGAAAGGATAAGAAATCACGATGCTCATATCACATATACTCTACAACTCTTATCATTTGTACTTCACACACTCCAAAGTGTAACTGTCGTGCGAATGTGCTGCACAAATATTTGGCCTTTTTCAAAACTTCTCCTCACCATGGATTCATTGTCCCCTGTCATGATTCCATCCCTCACTCGTTCAAAATAAAATGCCAGTCATTCTGCATGCATTTTATTCACCAACCGAGTTTATGCATCGTCTGCAATTTTTCCCGCAAGCCCTGAGTTCCTCGCTGTGTGAAAGATGATTGCCATCGGTTATGTCGCAAACCAAGTCAGTCAAGATTGTCGTGTTTTTTCCATCTTAAATAATGGTTTGGATTCCTTCAGAGTTGGTCACGAGTTATTCTATTAGGAGACAAGCCCTCTCACGGTCAACCCCTCATCCTCAGATTTTTTGTCACGCTCAATTACTTTTTGCACTCCCCTACTACAACGAGCATGTCGTTGTCATTGTCACAACGTTGACCTATTCCTACACTGAGAGTCTTCATGGCGCCTGGGAGCTGCGCAGTGAATTCCCAAAGTCATTCTCTCTTATCGTGCGAAGTTCCTCTACCACCCTCCGACAGGTATGGGTTAAGAATATCAATATCCATTTGTTGCGCGAAGAGGGTGTCATCTTCACTACCACACAGATAGAAAAAACATGCATTGCACCATGACGACATCCCAAAACATAAGGAAGAGGGAGCGAAGAGAAATAATTATGAGGCCCAAGCCTCAAAACTTGGCATTGATAAATGAAGATATGAATGTTAGAGTATATTTCGAACAAGCCTGATGCATGCACTATTGCAAGAAAATCCAAGGATACAATGTGAAACTGGCGGAACAGTTCACGCTTCGATTTAACAGGTCCCCGCGGTTATTGCAGGAATTAAATTTTGGGTGACGGAGGAAACTCTGCCAACCGCAATGGATATCCCTCCACGTGGTGAGAGGTGGTCTAATGGCATGCCTTTGGACGTGCTATGCTACAAAGGATTCATCAAACCAAACTTCCTAAACGAAAAAATCAAAACAAGTGTTCCAAGTCGGTATCTACGAGAGCCTTTTCAGAAACTCTTGAAGGTGATTGGAGAATATTTTATCTATGAAAGGAGGTCTGACAGAATACACCTGCATCACATCATATTGTTGATGCATTTCACGGGAAAGAGGTCATTGAACTTGCCTTTATTCTTGCACCAAAGTCTAGGAGGAATGGCAGACAGTGTCCAAGCCGAAGCAAACTATCCAAAGAAGAACTTATCCCACATATCACTAATCAAATTTTTTGATAGTTGAGGAATTAAGGCGATTGGGAAAGGAATGGGATTCATTTATGCTTTCAGTCGACATCCCCAGGGACCCCAAAGGAGATCCCCCTCTACCCACGGAAGAAGAAGCATCACACAATGTAGAGGCGGAAATAGAAGGGGTTGTAGAAAATGGAAAGAGACTGGAAATATTTTCCCCCCAACAACCAATGCCCCGAAAAAGAGGTAGGCCAAGGAAGAACAGAGAGCTTGGGGAGGCCCAAGCTCTAAGTGAACCGTGCACCAAATCGGTTGCTAAGAAGTTACTCATGCGTGTTTTTTGGATGAAACTTGTTGAAGGTTCAAGCCGAGGAATCTGCGATAGACAGAGAAGGCTGGACACTGAAAGACTAGATGTTTGTGAGCCGTCGCAATAACTAAAGCAGTCGCATCTCGCTATTGCTGAGCTATACCAGGAAAACAGGGATTTGAGAAAGAAATTAGCAGAAAGGACCGTTGAGGCATCAGCATCACAGAGCCGAGAAGATAATGTGAATTGGCTCAAGAGGTAGCTCAGAGAAGCGCAAGAAATGATCATCCAACTGCGTGAATCACAGAGAATGTCATACGAGAAAATCGCGGAGCATTTCAAAGAATGTGGACCGGCCATAGAAAACGTTCGCGCAACTCTAGCCAGTGCTCAAGTGAAGTTGAAGGGGAACGGGGTCTTGCGAAAAAAGTTAAAGAATCTGAAAAGGCACAATTGGTCCCTCAAAAAAATGCTTAGAAATCAAGATTGCAGATAAGGCTAGAAACATAATTGATCTGACCCCATTTTTGTCTTTTTGAACGTGGTGCGAAATTCCTTTCTCCCCGTGTCTTGTTTCCTGCTGGGAAGTAATAAATTTGACATGTATCCACATGATAGATATATGTCACGCAGATGATGAAAACCCACATGTCACGAAGGACAGGTGTAGGCTGAGCACACAACAATTTTGAAGAAATGTGTTGTCCCTTGATCGTCGTTGCCATATTGGAAACACAAGTGATAGTCCATAGTTACCCGCCACATGCATACCACAAACAATGATCGCGCAACATAAATCAAAGACATTACACTGGGTGGTAGGAGTCTGACAAAGCACTCAATCATCCAAATGATGTTTCAAAGGAGAAGCGTTGACACATCACTTATTAACAATGGAATCTTGCTGGTGACCGAACCATCATGGCAAAGACATTGGTTATTACATGATTGGGTATAGTCAAGTTTCTATTCTTAGTAAGTGCCATCCGAAGGGTCATCTAGAAAAGAATAACCATAGCCTAATTTCTAGTAGTAGTAGTTGGAGGGCATAACAGGCCAAGTGACACATCATTTTTCTATATATTGCATCTTTTCAATGTAAGCCAGGTTGGTTGGCAAAGTAATGTAGACAGTGACTGTTGAATGTAAATTTCGAATCAGATTGAAATATAATGCAAAGGTCCTATGACTTTGAAGAAAAGATTCTAATGGTGGTTGTTGGCACAGGGGAAGACCTAGGGTTCACTCCAAGAGCGCACCAACAAGCCCTAGCTACTAGCCCTTTTGGCAACACCTACGAAGCATATGCAATCTCACCCAAAGCAGTGATGAGGGGGTTGCAGGACAAAGATGTCTACAACCAGGGGAATATCAAGTGGATCATGTATAACAACAATCATGGTATTTATATATCATTTACCAGCGAGATCTACTCTGCGCAACTATAGATCTTGATCTAACAAAGTAATGAAAATAGAAGTATAATAATGATAGAGATCAAAGCATTAATCACTCACACAACACAAAATATACGTGGTTCACCCTCTCTCTAGGGCTATGTCCACAGAACTGTGCTTATGATATATTAATATAAATCTTACAGTTCTGATCTGCGCTCTTGGCCAATAGATCCTCTCTCTCTTTATCTCTTTCTCTCCCCCTTCCTGTGCACCTAGCTGTAGGATCTGATCTTCGCACCCAGTTGAAGATCTTACAATACTAGAAAGCTCTCACCCTCAACACTTCTCTCTCCCAATGCAATGGCCTCTCACCACAACAATAGAGCTAAATCAATAACAATATCATCCCCCCGACCCAGGTCCTCTTGACCTTTATTTATACATTACAATACCTCACCGACAGCCTTAGGCCGAAACCCAGGTGTCAAAACCCTAATTACCAAAACCCTAGGTGTCTAAGACCCTAGGTCATCTTGATCCACTTTTTTTGGACTTCGTCAGCTTGTCTTTCCTTCCTTCTCGTGCGGTGCTCCAAAGCATACAATGGTGGATTTTTCCACTTCTTGAGTCTTCCTTAGTCCATATTCCTTCCTGATCTATCATCCTCGATCTCCTCTTCAAACGGCTTGCTTTTCCGCACTTCGCTCCATCTTTTCTTCTCTTTTGCTCACTTCGACCCAGTGATAGTCACTGTTCCTACTGCGAAGTTTGCTTTTTACCTTTTCTTCCTTGTTCTCTTCTTCCTTTCATAGCTAAGGGCCAACATGCCCCCAAAACTCACCTATGACTCGTCCTGAGGCACTTCAGATCTGATCCTTTCATTTTACTTCGACTTTGGACTGTGTAGTGCAACCTTTGCTTTTTGCTTTATGCCTCCTTCCCGTCCTTGTGCGGACTATCTTTTCTATGTTTGGTACCTAGTTTCAACTGCACCTGGTACCTGAGCCCTTTTCCTCATGCCTTTACTTAGAGCTGTGAGGTAGATGGTTGTCATAGTACAACTTCAGTCGACTCCCATTCACCAATCCTTCTTTCCATTCTCCATTCAACGTCTTCAGTTGCACAACTCCTCCTTCTGTGATATAGGTGATCTCATATGGTCCACGCCAATGTGTTCTGAACTTCCCAGGGTGTTTCATAAACTTACTGTCATATACCAGTACTAAATCACCTTGCCTGAATATCTTCTTCTTGAGGTACCTGTCGTGGTAGGCCTTTTCTCGTTCCTTCTGAACTTGCTGATGGAAGCCTGCAATGAATCTGTCTTCTTATAATTTGACTAACTGTGCTAGCCTCTCATGAACAATGCCAGTATCATTCATGTCTATAAATGCAACAATTCTTAAGCTCGATACCAAGTACTCCATCGAGACAATTCCCAAGTCAACTCCCTCGACTTGGGAATATCCTTTCTCTACCAATCGATCTTTTAACTTCTCGACTTGTCCTACGAAATTCATCTTATTCTCGAACACCCACTTGCCACCGATGGGATTTATTCCACTAGGTAACTCGACTAAATCCCATGTCTCATTCTTGTACAAGGATTCCATCCCTTCGACCATGGAATCCTTCCAGAGTTTACACTCTGTCGAATCAACTGCCTCACCGAACGACTTGGGCTCATCATCAATGGTAGTTAAAACGAATGTGAGACGGAAGTCAAGCAGGCTATACCTTTCGACTGGTTTTCTTTCTCTTTCTAACCTCCTTATCAAATATTCAATTGTTCCACCTCTTGCTCAGATTCAATCGACTCATCTAGATCATCTTCTTCGTTCCTTAGTTCAAACCACACCGTATCAGGATTATTCTCGGTCTGAATAGCTTCCTCAAGCTCGGACTTAACTCCGACTTCTCAGAAGACCACATCTCGATTGTACAATGTTATTCTTGATGCAGGATCCGAGAGCTTATATCCTTTCATCCCTTCTTTGTATCCGATGAAAATACATTTGACTGCCTTCTTGTCCGGCGTGCTCCTATTTTCCTTGGGAACATGCACAAATGCATCACAACCAAACACTTTGAGATGTGCCATCGAAGGCTTCTTACTCGACCATACCTCATTTGGAGTCATGTCGACTAGCGTCGACGAAGGAGACATATTCACCAGATATGTTGCAGTCTTAACTGCCTCTGCCCAGAATTCTTATGTGAGCCCAACACCATTGAGCATGCTCCTTACCTTATCCATCAACATTATGTTCATTCTCTCAAAAAATCCATTTTTCTGTGGGGTATATGGTGTGGTATTTTGGCATGCTATGCCACACTGCTTACAGAAATGAACAAATTCCTTTCCACAAAATTCACCACCATTGTCAGTTCTCGACACTTTAATCCTCTTCTCTGTCTGGTTTTCCACAAGAGCTTTAAACTCCTTAAATCTCTTGAAAACCTATAATTTCTTCCTCGGGAAATATATCCATGTCTTCTTATAAAAATCATCTATGAAGGAGACATAATACAGGGATCCACCAAGTGAAGGCACTGTAACCAAGAAAAACACATCACTATGCACCAGTTCTAGAATCCCATTTGCCCTTGTCTCTCTAGATGGGAACCTCACCTGACTTTGTTTCCCATATATGCAATGTTCACAAAAGTCGACTTCTAAACCACATTTTGGAAAACCTTCGACCATACCATTTCTTTGCATAGCTCAAAGTCCTTTTTCTCCAATGTGTCCCACCCTCTCATGCCATATCCTGGTCGGGTCGATTTCATCATGTCTTGTCGAGTCGATTTGAATCGACTTAGCTTGAGTCGAGTCGAGTTGTTTCGACATCGATTCGAGTCGATTCGTAGTAGATTCAATTTTAGGAGCACTGATGTTGTTGCATCTAGTCGAGTCGACATTCCCTAACAACTTGTATAGGGTACCAATATGAACTTGCTTCATTAATACCATCGCACCTCTGACCATCTTGCACGAATCCTTTTGAAACAGACTATGTGCACCTGCATCACTCATTTTGTTGACATATATCTAGTTTCT
>ML790204.1:161486-186048 GCA_009831015.1 Picea engelmannii
TTGAAGAAGTTTGGGATGATGAAATGTAAGTCCATGGCTACACCAATGGTGATGAATATGAAGAAACTAAGTGTGTATTCTTTTGATTCCAATGAGATTGATCTGACCCTGTATAGACAACTGATTGGATTTGTTAGCACCGTCATTTTTTCAGTTAGATTCATTCTTAGATGAGTCATGGTCCGTGTATCAAAGCATGTGAGGTCAGGTACCGAACAATGAATGGATCGAAGTCAGCAAGTGTTCGGTCTGGCACTTGGAGTCGGGAAAGGGTGTTAGCATCAAACATGTGTAAATGGTAAAGGTCTTTTCCCAAAATATCAGGTCCTGTCAGAAAAGGGGGATTTTACATGCCAAAGGTCGAAGAAAGTTGTTAGAATAAGGGTCACATCGGAAGATATAGCGACCATCATCACCTCATTATGAAGTCAGAAAGGATAAGAAATCACGATGCTCATATCACGTATACTCTACAGCTCTTATCATTTGTACTTCACACACTCCAAAGTGTAACCGTCACGCGAATGTGTTGCACAAATATTTGGCCTGCTTCAAAACTTCTCCTCACCATGGATTCATTGTCCCCTGTCATGATTCCATCCCTCACTCGTTCAATTATAAATTCCAGTCATTCTGCATGCATTTTATTCACCAACCGAGTTTATGCATCGTTTGCAATTTTTCCCGCAAGCCCTGAGTTCCTCACTGCGGGAAAGTTGATTGTCGTCGGTTATGTCGCAAACCGTGTCAGTCAAGATTGTCGTGTTTTTTCCATCTTAAATAATGGTTTGGATTCTGTCAGAGTTGGTCACAAGTTAGTCTATCAGGAGACAATCCCTCTCACGGTCAACCCCTCATCCTCATAGTTTTTGTCATGCTCAATTACTTTTTGCACTCCCCTACTACAACGAGCATGTCGTCATCATTGTCACAACGTTGACCCATTCCTACACTCAGAGTCTTCATGGCGCCTGGGAGCTGTGCAGTGTATTCCCAAAGTCATTCTCTCTTATCGTGCGAAGTTCCTCTACCGCCCTCCAAGAGGTATGGGTTAAGAATATCATTATCCATTTGTTGCATGAAGAGGGCATCATCTTCACTACCACTCGCGTAGAAAAAACATGCATTGCACCATGATGACATCCCAAAACATAAGGAAGAGGGAGCGAAGAGAAATAATTATGAGGCCCAAGCCTCAAAAATTGGCATTGATAAATGAAGATATGAATGTCAGAGTATCTTTCAAACAGGGCTGATGCATGCACTATTGCAAGAAAATCCAAGGATACAATGTGAAACTGGCGGAACAGTTCATGCTTAGATTTAACAGGTTTCGCGCGGTTATTGCAGGAATCACATTTCGGGTGACGGAGGAAACTCTGTCAGCCAGAATGGATATCCCTCCACGTGGTGAGAGGTGGTCTAATGGCATGCCTTTGGACATTCTATGCTACAAAGGATTCATCAAACCAAACTTCCTAAACGAAAAAATCAAAACGAGTGTTCCAAGTCAGTATGTACGAGAGCCTTTTCAGAAACTCTTGAAGATGATTGGAGAATATTTTATCTATGAAAGGAGGTCTGACAGAATACACCTGCATCACATCAGATTGCTGATGCATTTCATAGGAAAGAGGTCATTGAACTTGCCTTTATTCTTGCACCAAAGTCTAGGAGGAATGGCAGACAGTGTCCAAGCCGAAGAAAACTATCCAAAGAAGAACTTATCCCACATCTCACTAATCAAATTTTTTGATAGTTGAGGAATTAAGGCGACTGGGAAAGGAATGGGATTCATTTATGCTTTCAGTCGACATCCCCAGGGACCCCAAAGGAGATCCCCCTCTACCCACGGAAGAAGAAGCATCTCACAGCATAGGGGCGGAAATAGAAGGGGCTGTAGAAAATGGAAAGAGAGTGGAAGTCTTTTCCCCCAAAAAACCAATGCCCCGAAAAAGAGGTAGGCCAAGGAAGAATAGAGAGCCCAGGGAGGCCCAAGCTCTAAGTGAACCGTGCGCCAAATCGGTTGCTAAGAAGTTACTCATGTGCATTTTTTGGATGAAACCTATTGAAGGTTCAAGTTGAGGAATCTGCGATAGACGGAGAAGGCCGAACACTGAAAGACTAGATGTTTGTAAGCCGTCGCAACAACTAAAGTAGTCACATCTCGCTATTGTTGAGCTATACAGGGAAAATGGGGAGTTGAGAAAGAAATTAGCGGAAAGGACCGTTGAGGCATCAGCATCATAGAGTCGAGAAGGGAATGCGAATTGGCTCAAGAGGTAGCTCAGAGAAGCACAAGAAATGATCATCCAACTGCGTGAATCACAGAGAATGTCAGACGAGAAAATCATGGAGCATTTCAAAGAATGTGGACCGGCCATAGAAAACGTCCGCGCAACTCTAGCCAGTGCTCAAGTGAAGCTGAAGGGGAACAGGGTCTTGTGAAAAAAGGTAAAGAATCTGAAAAGGCGCAATTGGTCCCTCAAAAAAATTCTTAGAAATCAAGACTACAGATAAGGCTAGAAACATAATTGATCCGACCCCATTTTTGTCTTTTTGAATGTGGCGCAAAATTCCTTTCTCCCCATGTCTTGTTACATGCTGGGAAGTAAGAAATTTGACATGTATCCACGTGACAGATATACGTCGCGCAGATGATGAAAACCCACATGTCACGAAGGACAAGTGTAGGCTGAGCACACAACAATTTTGAAGAAATGTGTTGTCCCCTAATCGTCGCTACCATATTGGAAACACAAGTGACAGTCCATAGTTACCTGCCACATGCATACCACAACCAATGATCGTGCAACATAAATCAAAGTCGTTACACTATGTGGTAGGAGTCTGACAAAGCGCTCAATCATCCAAATGATGTTTCAAAGGAGAAGCGCTGACACATCACTTATTAACAATGGAATATTTTTGGTGACCGAACCATCATGGCAAAGACGTTGGTTATTACATGATTGGGTATAGTCAAGTTTCTATTCTTAGTAAGTGCCATCCGAAGGGTCTTCTAGCAAAGAATAACCATAGCCTAATTTCTAGGAGTAGTAGTTGGAGGGCATACCAGGCCAAGTGACACATCATTTTTCTATATATTGCATCTTTTCAATGTAAGCCAGGTTGGTTGGCAAAGGAATGTAGACAGTGACTGTTGAATGTAAATTTCGAATCAGATTGAAATATAATGAAAAGGTTCTAAGAATTTGATGAAAAGATTCTAATGGTGGTTGTTGGCACAGGGGAAGACCCAGGGTTCACTCCAAGAGCGCACCAACAAGCCCTAGCTACTTGCCCTTTCGGCAACACTTGCGAAGAAGATGCAATCTCACCCAAAGCAGCGATGAGGGGGTTGCAGGACAGAGATGTCTACAACCAGGGGAATATCAAGTGGATCATGTATAACAACAATCATGGTATTTATATATCATTTACCAGCAAGATCTACTTTGCGCAGCTATAGATCTTGATCTAACACAGTAATGCAAATAGCAGTATAATAAGGACAGAGATCAAAGCATTAATCACTCACACAACACAAAATATACGTGGTTCACCCTCTCTCTAGGGCTACGTCCACAGAACTGTGCTTATGATATATTAAGATAAATATTACAGTTCTAATCCGCGCTCTTGGCCACTAGATCCTCTCTCTCTTTATCTCTTTCTCTCCCCCTTCTTGTGCACCTAGCTGTAGGATCTGATCTTCGCACCCAGTTGAAGATCTTACAATACTAGAAGGCTCTCACCCTCAACACGTCTCTCTCCCAATACAATGGCCTCTCACCACAACAATAGAGCTAAATCAATAACAATATCATCCCCCTGACCCAGGTCCTCTTGACCTTTATTTATACATTACAATACCTCACCGATAGCCTTAGGCCGAAACCTAGGTGTCAAAACCCTAATTACCAAAACCCTAGGTGTCTAAGACCCTAGGTCATCTTGATCCACTTTTTCGGACTTCGTCAGCTTGTCTTTCCTTCCTTCTCGTGCGGTGCTCCAAAGCATCCAATGGTGGATTTTTCCACTTCTTGAGTCGTCCTCAGTCCATATTCCTTCATGATTTGTCATCCTCGATCTCCTCTTCAAACGGATTGCTTTTCCGCACTTTGCTCCATCTTTTCTTCTCTTTTGCTCACTTCGACCCAGTGACAGTCACTGTGTCTACCGCGAAGTTCGCTTTTTACCTTTTCTTCCTTGTTCTGCACTTCCTTTCATAACCAAGGGCCAACATGCCCCCAACACTCACCTGTGACTCGTCCCGAGGCACTTCAAATATGATCCTTTCATTTTACTTCGACTTTGGACTGTGCAGGGAAACCTTTGCTTTTTGCTTTATGCCTCCTTCCCGTCCTTATGCAGACTGTCTTTTCTATGTTTGGTACCTAGTTTCAATTGCATCTGATATCTGAGCCCTTTTCCTCATGCCTTTACTTAGAGTTGTGAGGCAGTTGGTTGTCATAGTACAACTTCAGCCGACTCCCATTCACCAATCCTTCTTTCCATTCTCCATTCAACGTCTTCAGCTACACAACTCCTCCTTCTGTGATATAGGTGATCTCATATGGTCCACACCAATGTGTTCTGAACTTCCCAGGGTGTTTCATAAACTTACTGTCATATACCAGTACTAAATCACCTTGCCTGAATATCTTCTTCTTGATGTGCCTGTCGTGGTAGGCCTTTTCTCATTCCTTCTGAACTTGTTGATGGAAGCCTGCAATGAATCTGTCTTCTTCTAATTCTACTAACTGTGCTAGCCTCTCATGAACAACGCCAGTATCATTCATGTCTATAAATGCAACAATTCTTAAGCTCGGTACCAAGTACTCCATCGGGACAACAACTTCAAGACCATAAACCAACTTGAAAGGGGTCTGCATTGTTAATTTCTTGCAAGTGGTTCTATAAGCCCAGAGTACTACTGGTACTCTTAAATCCTAGGTGTCCTTATTCACACTGCAAATCTTTGTCAATGTTGTCTCCAATATTTTGTTGAATGCTTCAACCGTTCTGTTTTCTTGTGGATGGTAAGGTGTACTCTTCTGATGGTAGACGACAAATTCTTTAGTCAGGGCTTCAACTTCCTTATTGATGAAGTGTGTACCTTGATCACTCATAAGGACCTTAGGGCATCCAAACCTGGTTATTATGTCATCAAATATAAAACACGTAGTTGTAGTTGCACCATAGTCCTTGACTGCTCTTGCTTCGGCCCATCTAGTCAGGTATTATGTTGCAGTGATAATATACCTTTCTCCTGTGCGCTTTCCTGGTGGGTTTATAGGTCCCACGAAGTTAATGGCCCATTTTTCAAATGCCTATAGGGTCATCTGCAGTGATAATTGCATCTCATCTCTTTGGGATGGATTTCCAACTCGTTGGCATACATCGCATGCTCTGGTATATTCTTTAGCACCTCTGTATAACGTAGGCCACCAAAGGCCATCTCGCAGAATCTTCTGCGTAGTTGCTTTCCCTACGTAATGTCCTCCTGCGATGCCTTCATGAGCTTTTGCGAGGATCATCGGGCACTCTGTTTCCATAACGCATCTTCTTAGTATCTCATCAGATCCCATTTTATATAGCTGACCAACTATCAGTGAAAAATCTGCAGCGCACACCACTAGCAGGTTTTTCTGGGAGATTGTATAATCACTCGGAGCCATTCCTGCTGACAGGAACTGGACTATGTCTGTGAAGTGGTCATCAATATTTCTAATGGCGAGCAGTTGTGCATTAGGTAATGTATCCTCCAGACTGGTAGGTTCTTCGCCATGTTCCAACCTCGACAGGTGGTCTGGGCCCTTGTTCATTTTTCTTGGCTTAACTATGATCTCAAAATCATATTCTTGAAACAACAGAAGCCATTTGCATATTCCCCCCCCCAACACTGGCTTGTTGACTAGGTACTTCAGCGCGGAGTGATCATTAAACATTTTAAAGTGTCCTCCCAACAAGTAGTGGCGGAATTTTTGCAACACATACACCATGGCTAGGCCCTCTCTCTCTATAGTGGTGTAATTAACTTCAGCTGTGGATAGATTTCTGCTGGCAAATGCTAATGGATGATCAATGTCCCCTTCTCTAGGTTGTGCCAGTACTGCTCCTAGTGTAATGGAAGATGCATCAACATGCACATGAAATTCCTTGCTCCAATATGGAAAGACCAAAATAGGCGCAATCACCATCTTTTGTTTCAGTGTGTCGAAGCTCTACTGGCATTATTCTATCCAACTAAACTGACAATATTTCTTTAATAACTTCTCCATTGGCGCAATAATCTGAGCATATCCTTTGATAAATTTCCTGTAATAGCCAGTATGTCCTAGCACAGTGCGCAGTTGTTTGATTGAAGTAGGTGGTGGTAAATCAACTATAATTGCAATCTTGGATGGATCCACCAACAATCCTTGCTTGCATACAATATGACCTAATAATACTCCAAATGGTGAGAATAATATGCACTTCTTAAAATTCAAAGCAATTTGACACTGCCTGCATTTATCTTGCATTAACCTTAGACATTCAATATGTTTTTTCAACAAACTAAAAATAGTCCAGTCATCAAAGTATGCTTCTAAAAACTTATGCAAAAATTCTTTGAACGCTTCAACCACCACCCTGGAAAAGATGGTTGGGGCATTCTTCAATCTAAATGGAATTACTGTATATTGGTAGGATCCCCACTCTGTGGCAAACATAGTCTTATGACGGTCTTCCTTGGCGATACGGATTTGATGGTATCCTGAAAACCCATCTGTAAAAGAATATACTTCTTGTCCTCCCACATTGTCCAACACTTCATCTGTGAATGGTGTAGGGAAAGGATCATGCAGACAAGCATCATTCAGCTTCCTGAGATCTACGCAGATACTGATCTCACTTGTCTTCTTATCTTGCACTACCATGGGGCTAATCCACTGCGACTCTTTGACAGGTTCAATAATCCCTACTTCTAACATTCTGTCGAGCTCAATCTTTCCTTTTTCTTATATTTTGGGTTCAATCTGTAGGGTCTTTGCTTGATTAGCTTCGCATCTGGTTTCAAAGGTATTCTTATCTCTCCCATAGGCCCTTTTACACCCTTCATATCAGTGAACTTGGTTGGGAACAAGTCCTAATACTCGTGGAATAATTTTGTGATTTTGTCAATGGTAGCAGCGTCCCAGTAATCTTCGACATTGGCAAGATTTGGTGTCTCCTCTGTCCCAATATTGAATTTATTTATCTTTATTGATTGTCCAATGAATGGAAATTCAACTCCTGGTCCTTCTACATCTCTCTGGCCTTCTGTTTCTACGATATTCACCTTCCTTGGATCATTGTCTTCATTGGCATTAATGTTGTAGCAGATCTGCATTTTTTGGAGGGGCGCAGTCCATTCATCCTCTTCTTGCTCCAAAGGGAGGCCAGATGCCTCCCTAAATACTTTCTGTCTCACCATCTATAGTGCTTGATCTACTGAAGGAAATTCACTTTCAAACAAAAAGGTGGTTATAAAATTTGTGATCATACCTTCCCATTCTAAAGTGATGAGGCGTAGCTCTTCTTGAAGGTACTAGTTAATCAGGGTGGTATCCAGCGTATTGACGAATTTGTGTACCCATTTTTCTCTAGGAACGTCACTCCAGACCTCTTCGCAGCTGCGTACGTGGTCCTTTGGGAAACTTCGACCTGTGTACCTCACTTCGCAGCTTATTGCTTGTGCTGAGAACTGCACTGTCATCAAATTTCGGCATTGTTTCCAGTCTGTAATATTGCTTTTATGTGTCCCCCACCATCTTGTTAGTGTGGCTTTCATGGCCTCATCCATTGCCAACAACCTCTTTTGTGTTGGTACATTTATCTCAAATTCTGATAAGAAGTTCTCTAAGGGGTTCAGCCCATCGAATGTGGGTAGATTACTCACTGTTGTGCCAATCCAACGAACTTCTCTGGTTAGCCTAGCACATCTTCTTGTAGATACTTCGTACATCTGGTTTTTCCAGTTCTCCAGTGCTTCTTCTGAGTTGGATGAACATGTGTTGTCACTTCGCCAGCTCAGATTCCCATCAATTGTAGGGTTGATATAATCTTGTTGTCTGGATGTTAATTTGTAGATGTTTTCTAGTTCAAATGCGTGGTCTTCTTCTCTAATAGGATTTGTATATCGTGGACCCTCATCTATATCTAAAGGTGTAATGAACCTAAGTCCAGCTCTCTCAAATGTCATGCATCTTTTCTTTAGATCAACAACAATAGAATTGTCGAAGGCCCAATCAATTCCTAATAATGCAAGGTAAGGGCAGCTATCATCAACAATTTCAATTACCTCAAAATCTGCAAAGGTTCTTACTCCGTTGATGTCCATTGGGACATGCTCTAATCGTCCAAATGGGCTGATAGCTTGCTGATTAGCCATGCAAAGCCTGATAGGGGAATATATCATCTTGGTTTTTCCCATCATTGCCCAAGTTTGCTTCATCATGACATTGACCTCCGACCCTAAGTCGAGGACCACATAGTCTATCTCATACTCTCCTATCTGAGCATTCAAGTGTAATTCTTTATTTGTCCTTCTCCTTTTTCCAATTTGGTGCACTGCCCTATTCAGTAAGGGGTCTATATTTCCTAGTTCATACTGCTTGATTAAATCTTGTAATTCTTGTACAACACCTTTATCTTGAATCAACTTAACACAAGTGCACAAAAATTCCATGAGTTTTCTTACCTCTTTACCTTTTATTGGTGATGCAGACAGATCAAATGCCTGAGGCATGCCATATTCTTTGATTTCTGGTTGTCTCTTTGATGAATATCCTTGACTTCTTTTGAACTCTTTTCTTGCCTCCTCAAATATCTGTCTTTCTTTCTTAGCATCGAACGTTGGGGTATTTTCTGTAGCTTTCCTGACTCCGTGGTCATTTTCAGTCTTTCCTTGGGCTTCTCTGTCTTCTCCTGTAGCAACGCCTCCTCGAGTGATAACAACGACTCTAGGGTCTGCTCCGCGAGTTTCAACATATATCAGTTGTACTTGTGGGTTCTGCTGAGGTCCTCATCTTTCCTGAAGTTTATCCAGCAGCACAAGGCATTCCTCTATGACATGCTTGAAGGAGTTATAGTAACTACAGGTTGTGAAAGGATTATGAAAATCCCTTGCTAAATGTCTTGGCTGCGTGCATTTGTAACATATTATTGTCCTCAGCCTTGGCCCATACCTCCTCCTCGTCCTTGTCCTCTGTATCCACTGTGAGGATTGAAGTTTCCTCTCCCCGGAGAGTTGTACTGTAGAGTGTTTCCTTCTTGTTGTACTTCGCCTTGAATCTTGTATATGTCTCTCGAACTTTCATGCATGAGATCATAAGCTCTAAAATATCAATCATTGTGCCCCACTTATTTACAGAATGTACAATACAAGTTTGTGGGTGTCTGAACATACTTCTGCATGCAGTAGCACTCACCTGGGCGATGCCTATTTTTGCATACATCGCACCAGGGTAGGTTAACTTGCTTCAAGGGGCTCGGTGCCCCTGAGTCCAAGTACTCATGAAATAAGTGACAATGTTCCTTATCATGGCCTTCAGATCTACATCTTACACACTAGATATCTTCCCTTTTGTCTTTTCCCTTATCTTTCTTCATATCCTCGACCTGTAAAGACAAACTAGTTAGTTGGCTCATGATCTGGCTAATGCCTGAACTAGATTCTCCCATCGGTGTTGATTCAAGCTTCATGGCGATCTCCAAATCTTCTACCTGTGATGAAATATTATTCTACATCAGAGGGACTCTTATGTGTGGTAACAATTCATCGATGAACCATTCTTTGTTTTGTTCATCGGGGATCTGAAAAGTTAATCGGCTTGTCAAGGTCTTGAATCTCTAGTCGAACTCCCAAACTGGTTCTTCTACCCTTTGTTTAATCTCTTTTAGTTCTGTAATACATTGTGACTCTAAATTAGGTTTATTAAACTTTGCAATCAGCGCATTCTTGATCTCATTCAGGGGCTTAGGCTATGCCAGTCCTTGGACAAGTTTCATGTACCAGCTCAGTGAGCGGTGCCTTAGCGTAGTGCTGAACTGGGTTCTCTTGATGGCTTCATCGGTGATAATTTTAATATTCCATACGACTTCACACAGAAACCAATGTTGATCTGGATCTTCAGATCCATCTCCTCTAAAGATAGGGAGTCTCATTTCATTTTCCATAGAGCTGACTAGGCTTCTTGTCTGAGTAGATGCTGAGCTACTAGTAATAGTACTCTGAAGATTCTGGTGGTTCTGACTATTCTGACTGCTAACTACTGTTGGGACAAAAGGAGGATTAACGTTACTTACTTCAGTAGTCCGCACAATTCCTGAATTTTCTGGCTCACTTTGGTGCATTTCTTCAGCTTCCCCTTCTTCTGTTCTGGTGGGCTATGGATGCTCTTCATCGATTAGATCTACCTCTTCTCCGCTATAGAAAACCTCTTCTCCGTAGTTTTTCTTAAACAAGTTCTCAAGATGAAACCCTTGGAATACTTTCCCACTGCACGTATGTCCTGCTTCTATGTCACTATCGCTGTCCGAGATCTTGAACATTAGACTTTTCAGGTCAGACCAATCTACTGTATCTTCAATATGTGGTTTTCATGTAAGAGCATCTTGATTCTTAGCTTTAGAAAGTGAAAAACTTTTCCTCTGGGTCCTTTGAAAAAGTATCTCTCGGCTTGGCTATACGATTTTGTTCTGTCAACAGCAAAATCGATGATATACCCTCCAATGGTACTATCAAACTAATGATCTACTACTCTGGATACAGTGTTGTCAATTCTCTTGACCTTCTGGATCAGTCCTGGTGTCAAAACCATAGGAGGTCTAGATCTGATCTCAAATTGTGTGTCAGCTAACCTAGCCAACCACTCGTGTATCTCCTGATGGATTCCTCCAAAGAATATCTTGTGAATTTCGGTGAAGATGTATATTTGTAGCCAATCCTCAGTACTCAGTTTAGGGTTCTTGTTCTGGGCTTCAGCGAAGTCCTTCTCTTGATCCTCTATCCACTTGTGAATCTCTGTCTTCGATGGGAACCACCTTGACATTCCCTTAAAAAGATTCATGTCGCGGTAATGGAACCATTTGTTGGCACAGGGGCAGGCCCAGGGTTCACTCCAAGAGTGCACCAACAAGCCCTAGCTACTGGCCCTTTTGGAAACACCTGCGAAGCAGATGCAGTCTCACCCGAAGCAACGATGAGGGGGTTGTAGGACAGAGATGTCTACAACCAGGGTAATAGCAAGTGGATCTTGTATAACAAAAATCACGGTATTCATATATCATTTACCAGTGAGATCTACTCCGTGCATATATAGATCTTGATCTAACACAGTAATGCAAATAACAGTATAATAAGAACAGAGATCAAAGAATTAATCAATCACACAAAACAAAATATACGTGGTTCACCCTCTCTCTAGGGCTACGTCCACATAACTGTGCTTATGATATATTAAGATAAAGCTGACAGTTCTGATCTGCGCTCTTGGCCAACAGATCCTCTCTCTCTTTCTCTCTTTCTCTCCCCCTTCCTGCACACCCAGCTGCAGGATCTGATCTTCGCACCCAGCTAAAGATCTTACAATACCAGAAGGCTCTCACCCTCAGCACTTCTCTCTCCCAATACAATGACCTCTCACCACAACAATAGAGATAAATCAATAACAATATCATCCCCCCGACCCAGGCCCTCTTGACCTTTATTTATACATTACAATACCTCACCGACAGCCTTAGGTCAAAACCTAGGTGTCAAAACCCTAATTACCAAAACCCTAGGTGTGTAAGACCCTAGGTCATCTTGATCCACATTTTCCAGACTTCGTTAGCCTGTCTTTCCTTCCTTTTCGTGTGGTGCTCCAAAGCATCCAATGGTGGATTTTTCCACTTCCTGAGTCGTCCTCAGTCCATCTTCCTTGCTAATTTGTCATCCTTGATCTCCTCTTCCAACGACTTTATTTTCTTCACTTCGCTCCATCTTTTCTGCTCTTTTTCTCACTTCGACCTAGTGACAGTCACTGTGTCTACCGCGAAGTTCACTTTTTACCTTTTCTTCCTTGTTCTCCTCTTCCTTTCATAACCAAGGGCCAACAATGGTAGTTTGATGTATTGTGATCTCTCTTATGTACATGTTTCCCGTGTTTTGTATATCCATGTCTGTATTATGTTTAAACTGGAACGTTTTATAAGTCTAGAATTCATCGCGCAGTGCTCTAGACTTCACCATTTAGATGCCTATGTTTTCTTCTAAGTATTTTAGAATTCACCTCCAAGGGTGCTCTGAGATACTTTATGTGTTTTTCTCTCGCCACACACAACGACTTCAAACTGAAAGACCATTTCCTACTTAGCCTTTATCCTCTCAAGTTTTAATCACCAAGTCATTTATTTCTCTCACTTTCTGAAATTTGACTCCATAGCCCAAGGTTTTGTATTCTCTTGCCAATAGAACCATAAATAATGCACGAACGTGTTAAACCTAGCCGAAAATTCAAATCCATTATCTGTGTAGAGACAAAGTCTCAGAGAGAGCCATCTCTGGGTCGGAACGGCTAGATTCTAGCCTTAAAGTTGGTCTGTAGGTTACCTTTGTCATTCGTTTTCTCATCCAAACAAATTTACGGAGAGCTAACATTTTGGCGTCGTTGCCGAGGACGATTGTTATTATTTTCCTTGCGAAGAATGACATTGTTTTAGTTCTAAGTTCTGAGAGTAGTAGACACTTAGGCACATATTGGCTATATTTCTACTCTGGCGACTCCACACATCAGAAAATCAGTTTGAAGGTGATTCCACTGGCATAAGAATCTAAAGCTAAAGTTTTCATGGAGACTTCATTGTTTAAAGAGCTCGAGGTATGAAGAGATTATTGGCTTTAGAATGGAAAGCTTGGCTTTTGATATAGGTACTTCATCAAACAAAACGACAAGGTTGGTGGCAGACCTTGTTTCTCTTCAAAATTTCAGAAATTGGATTGATATGTCTCCTAATAATTATTGGTGTGGAGAAATTCATTCTTCATTATTATCTTATTTGAATTCCTATCATATCTTTAGTCAAGAGGATAAGTTAGAATGTTTACGTAAGCTTATTATGGAACTTGATATAGAACAAGAAACACAAAGGATATCCAAAGATTCATCTCCTTTTGAAGGATTTTCTAACCAACAACAAAAACAATATGAATTAAAGACACATGAAGCATGATTAACTCATTCACAACAGTATAAAAGAGGGTATGAGGCTGCAATGGCTCACTATTACAAGAACTATGATCTCAGGCCCAAGGTTAGTAGTCCAAAGTTCATCTTGCCAATAGAAAATGAATCTTCAGTCAGTAAACAGTCCTCATGTCGAAATAAAAATGTTGTTCAAAAACGTTTTTATGACATAGACAATGTGAACAATTAGAAAGAACCATTTAAACATGATCTCATTGTTGGTCATAAAGAAGTGATAGTTTTTTCTGCTCTCAAGGATCCTTTTGCAGCTCTACTGAAATATTCAATCGAAATGAGCTATGTAATGTTTGAACATGAGGACAGTTTCAAATGGTGGAATGACTTGTCATATTTTAGTTTTGACTTTATGACTAGAGGAGATGAAAGCAAGATGGAGTCAAGAAACCATTTTCTTGACTGGCTTCATTGGAAATATGAGATTACTTGATTTGGAATTTGTGCTTAGTAAATTAGGGTAGGTAAGAGTATGAATAATCTTGGTTCTACGATCATTTCTTTCAGCAATCTGCAGTTTTCATTTTCAGTAGTTTCAAGATTTCAGTTTGGAGCATATACAGTTTTGGGTTTTCAGCAGATGCAGGTTACACGTTACCATTGGAAAGTTTAGTTTGGGAGATGCCCAGTGGATAGGAACCTGGTCTGTTGTTCTTTTCCACCTCACTGGGAGGATACCATCCCTGTTGGATCCATCTGCTAGCGTCGTCATTTTTTTAGTTAGAGTCAGTCTTAGATGAGTCATGGTCTGTGTGTCAAAGCGTGTGAGGTCAGGTACCGAACAACGAATGGGTCAAAGTCAGCAAGTGGTCGGTTTGGTCCTTGGAGTCGGGAAAGGACGTCAACATCAAACATGTGTAAATGGTAAAGGTCTTTTCCCAAAAGGTCGGGTCTTGTTAGAAAAGGGATATTTTACATACCAAAGGTCAAAGCAAGTTGTTACAATAAGGGTCATGTAGGTAGATGAAATGACCATGATCACCTCATTATGAAGTTAGAAAGGATAAGAAATCACGGTGCTCATATCACATATACTCTGCAACTCTTATCATTTCTACTTCGCACACTCTGAAGTGTACCCATCGCGCGAATGTGTTGCGCAAATATTTGGCCTGCTTCAAAACTTCTCATCACCATGGATTCAGTGTCCCCCATCATGATTCCATCCCTCACCCATTCAGTTATAAATTCTAGTCATTCTGCATGTATTTTATTCACCAACCGAGTTTATGCATCGTCTATAATTTTCCCTGCAAGCCCTGAGTTCCTTGCTGCGGGAAAGTCGATTGCCATCAGCTATGTCGCAAACCGGGTCAGTCAATATTGTTGTGTTTTGTTCGTCTTAAATCATGGTTTGGATTCCATCGGACTTGGTCACAAGTTATTCTATCAGGCGACAACCCCTCTCACGATCACCCCCTCATCCTTAGAGTTTGTTTTACGCCCAATTCCTTTTTCGCGCTCCCCCACTGTGACGATTCTGTTGTCGTCATTGTCACAGCCTTGACCCATTCCTGCATCGAGAGTCTTCGTGTCGCCTAGGGGATGCGCAGTGAATTACCAAATTCATTCTTGCTTATTGCGTGAAGTTCCGCTACTGCCCTCCTACAGGTCTGGGCTAAGAATATCATTACCCATTTGCAGCGCGAAGAGGGCATCATCTTCACTACCGTGCATGCAGAACAAACACGCATTGCACCATGACAACATCCCAAAACATAAGGAAGAGGGCGCAAAGTGGCAGAACTGTGAGCCCCGAGCCTCAAGACTTGGCATTGATAAATGAAGATCTGAATGCCAAATTATCTTTCGAATAGTCCGGATGCATGCACTATTGCAAGAAAATCCAAGGATACAATGTGAAACTGGCAGAACATTTCGCGCTCAGATTTAACCGGTTCCACATGGTTATTGCAGGAATCACATTCCGAGTGACGGAGGAAAATATTTCAGTCGCGATGGAGATCCCTCCATGCAGTGAGAGGTGGTCTAATGGAATACCTTTGGACATTCTATGCTATGAAGGATTCATCAAACCAAACTACCTAAACAGAAAAATTGAAACGAGTGTTCCAAGTCGGTATCTATGGGACCCTTTTATGAAACTCTTGAAGGTGATTGGAGAATATTTTATCTATGAAAGGAGGTATGACAGAATACACCCGCATCACATCAGATTGCTGATGCATTTCACAGGAAAGAGGTCATTGAACCTGCCTTTTTTCTTGCACCAAAGTCTAGGAGGAATGGCAGACAATGTCCAAGCCGAAGCAGACCAGCCAAAGAAGAACTTATCCCACATCTCACTAATAAAATTGTTGATAGTTGAGGAATTAAGGCATCTGGGAAAGGAATGGGATTTGTTTTTTCTTTTAGCCGACATCCCCAAGGACCTTAAAGGAGACCCCCCTCTACCCATGGGAGAAGCAACATCTCACAGCGCGGAGGCAGAAATAGAAGGGGCTGTAGAAAATGGAAAGATAGTGGAAGTCTTGTCCCCCCAACAACCAATACCCCGGAAAAGAGGTAGGCCAAGGAAGAATAAAGAGCCTGAGGAGGCCCAAGATCCAAGCAAACCGCGTGCCAAATCAGTTGCTGAGAAGTTACTCATGTGCGTTGTTTGGCTGGAACCTATTGAAGGTTTGAGCTGAGGAATATGTGATAGATGGACAAGGATGAACATTGAAAGCATGGATGTTCGTGAGTCGTCGCAATAGCTAAAGCAGACACAACTCGCTATTGCTGAGCTATAACAGGAAAACAGGGAGTTGAGAAAGAAGTTAGCATAAAGGACAGTCGAGGCATCAACATCATAGAGTCGAGAATGGAATGTGAATTGGCTCAACAAGAAGCTTAGAGAAGTGCAATACATGATCATCCAATTGTGTGAAGCACAGAGAATGTTAGAGGAGAAAATCGTGGAGCATTTCAAAGAATGTGGACCGTCCATAGAAAATGACTGTGCAGCTCTAGCCAGTGCTCAAGTGAAGCTGAAGGGGAGCGGGGTCTTGCGAAAACATGTAAAGAATATGAAAAGGCGTAATTGGTCCCTCAGAAAAACGCTTAGAAATCAAGACTACAGATAAGGCTAGAAACATAATTGATCCGACCCCATTTTTGTCTTTTTGAACATGGAACAAAATTCCTTTCTCTCCATGTCATGTTTCCTACCGGGAATATAACGTGTATCCATGTGGTGGATATACGTCACGCAAATGCCGAAAACCCACCTGTCGCAAAGGACAAGTGTAGGATGAACGCACAACAGTTTTGAAGAAATTTGTTGTCCTCTAACTGTCATTTCCATCTTGGAAACACAAGTGACAGTCCACGGTTACCCGCCACATGCATACCACAACCAATGATCACGACATCAATCAAAGTCGTTACACTGGGTGGCAGGAGTTTAACAAAGTGCTTGATCATCCAGATGACCTTTCAAACAAGAAGCACTGACACATCACTTCTTAATGATGGAATCTTGCTAGTGAGCGAACCATCATGGAAAGGACATCGGTTATTACATCAAAGGGTACAGTCAAGTTTCTATTCTTAGTAAGTGACATCCGAAGGGTGATATGGCAGAGAATAACCAAAGCCTAATTTCTAGGTGTAGTAGTTGGAGGGCATAGTAGCCCAAGCGACACATCCTTTTTCTATATATTGCATCTTTTCAATGTAAGCCAGGTTGGTTGGCAAAGTAATGTAGACAGTGACTGTTGAATGTAAATTTCGAACCTGATTGAAATATAATGAAAAGGTCCCGAGACTTTGATGAAAATATTCTAATGGTGGTGGTTTGATGTATTGTGATCTCTCTTATGTATGTTTTTCCCGTGTTCTTTATATCCATTTTTGTATTCTGTTTAAACTGGAACATTTTATAAGTCTAGAATTCATCGCGTGGTGCTCTAGAATTTTCCATTTAGATGCTTGTGTTTTCTTCTAAGTAATTTAGAATTCATCTCCAAGGGTTCTCTGAGCTACTTTATTTATTTCTATCTCACCACACACAATGACTTCGAACTGAAAGACCATTGCCTACTTAGCCTTTATCCTCTCAAGTTTTAATCACCGAGTCATTTATTTCTCTCGTTTTTTGGAATTTGACTCCATGGCCCAAGGTTCTGTATTCTCTTTCCAATAGAACCATAAATACTGCACGAATGTGTTAAACCTAGCCAACAATTCGAAGCCATTATTTGTGTAGAGACAAAGTCTCAGAGAGAGCCCTCTCTAGGTCGGAAAGGCTAGATTCCAGCCTTAAATTTGGTTTGTAGGTTACCTCTGTCATTTGTTTTCTTAGCCAAACGAATTTACAGAGAGAAAACATGATCATTGATGTATCTGGTTAACACCAAAACATATATTTTCTATGCAGTGAGTGCACTTAGCCAGTTTATGAGTCAGTCGAGACAGACACACTGGATTGTTGTGAAGCATGTGCTGAGATACCTGCGAGGAACAGTTGGACATGGTATGAGATATAATTTTAGTATTGACATGAGATTGCAAGGATATACTGACTCTGATTGGGAAGGGATTGCATGGGATAGGAAGAGCACCTCCCGGTGTTGCTTCACTTTGGGATCTTCCATGGTTTCCTAGTGTAGCAGGAAAAATACCTATGTGGTTTTGAACACTGCAGAAGAAAATCACATTGGATTGAGTGTGGAAGTTTGCGAAGCAATGTGGCTTCACAAGCTCCTTGCAGATGTGTTGGATTCCACCGTTATTCATTGTGATAAACAGAGCTTTGTGAAGCTATCATAGAATCCATTTTTTCACGACAAATCGAAACACATTGATATCAAGTATCATTACATTCGAGACATGGTGTAGAGGAAGGAAGTACTGGTGCAGTACCTTCCTACAGATGAACAGGTTGTTGATGTTCTTACCCAAACCCTTACCAAGAGGAAGTTCGAGTACTTTTGGGATAGACTTGGAATGTTAGAGAATGCCTCCCTCACTAAGAGGGATTGTTGATGTTTGCAACTTCTTGAGACATTCTCCATCTCATACACCTCTGTGACTAAGTTGATTTGATCTGTGAGGACACTTATCCGAGAGGGATAAGTGGGTTTGGTTTTATAGCCCAACATCCCTTGTCAAGATCACATGAAGACACGTCCCTTGTAGAGAGCACATGAGGACACATCAAGGGAGTTGACCTTGATGTCACCCACTATGGGGAGTTGACCCTAGTGTTTCTAGAGGGAGTAACATATAGAAGTCTAGATCGTACTCCTTTGTGATTGAGTTGAGTGGATCTGTGAGGACACTTATCTGAGAGGGATAAGTGGGTTTGGGATTATAGCCCAACGTCCCTTGTGGAGAGCACATGAGGACACGTCCCTTGTGGAAACACATGAGGACACGTCAAGGGAGTTGACCTTGATGTATCACACTATGGGGATTTGACCCTAGTTTTTCTAGAGGTATTAGCCTCTAGAAGTCCACACGGGAGTGCCATGTGTGACATACCTTTTGCTACTATGGTGGTTGTGTACCACTGGCGGAGACTGTGTGTCTCTGGACAATAGTTGTGTGCTACTACAATGGTTGTGTACCAGTGGAATTGATTGTGTGTCATTGGAAAATAGTTGTGTGCTACTAGCAGTGGTTGTGTACCACTCGAAAATAGTTATATACTAGTATGGATCAACACAATTGTGTTCTATTGGATGGCATTGTAGTAGTTGTATGATACTAAGTGATTTTCATGGAGACTACCAGATCACTTGGAGCAGCTGTGTGTTGCTTGATCACAAAGACTGTGACGAATGAATCGAGCTACCAATGACATGGTAGTAGTTGTGTGCTACTATTTGGTTATAGAGTAGTCAATGGAATACTATATGAAGACATCATGGAAAGATACATCCCTAGCTAAGAGGGAGTGTTTATGTTTTAACATCGAGTGAACTTTCTCCTAGATTAGGCTGCAGACCAAGGGAGATAGGATACATTTATCAAAAAGGTGTACTTGTGATAAATGCGCCTAGGTGTAGTCCTTCCTTGATCATGACAATGAACAATATGGACTCGAGGTAATTTAGGTTCTTTCCATGTGTCATATAGCATCAAGCTGACATTTACTCATAGGGGTGCACCTATGGTGAACGAACTTGGTGTGGTCTTCGTCCTAGTCATGGTGATTTGACAAGGAATGATAAAGACTCAATATGATAGATGCTATCACATATGGACCCAGAGTGAGCTTGATATTAGAGAGAGTCAGTTGGCTCAGAGGGAGAGCCGCAAGGGGAGTTTCCCCTCAATTCAGGTGGGAGAGAGACATCTCCAAGGACTGATAGATAGGTGTCATGAGTCTTGGGATAATTTTGTATACTTCAGAGACAAGATTGACATGATGAAGAGTGTCTTCCTCGTTGAGAGGGAGTGTTGATGTTTGGACAACATCAGGAAGACATTCTTCTAGATTAATAATTAATAATATAATTATTGATTATTAAATAATATATATTAAGTAATAATCATAATAAATAGTTATTGATTATCCAAGGGATGCATCCTTTCATGGATGATTACCATATGTTCTCTATATATGGAACACTTATCATTTTAATAATATGTCGATCATATATCTTATATCATTTCATATATAAAAATCAACATTATGTAAGGTACCAGATGTAATATAATATGCAAAAACAAGAATATTCAACATATATCAATGAAACAACATAATATTGAGAAGACCAACACCAAAAATATACCTTTATTCAAGAAAACAATGTTCACTTGCCTCTTTGAGGAGGAAACCTCCAATAGATAAGAGCTCTATTAAAATAATTCTCAAGACAAAATGTTTCATTAATCCTACCCTTATTTATACTAATTCTATCTTCTAAAGAACCTTCTAGTGGAAGATATTTCTAGAAGTGAATGATTATATTAGGTCTTCTTACATTGACTCATTCTCATTTATTAAATAGGCCTTATAAACTAATGTCAGCCTTTATTACATCAAAAATATATTATTCTAGCTATGTAAGGGGTTAGAGAGGTTAGGTACCTAACATGCCCTCCCCCTGAAAAACAACCTTGTCCTCAAGGCTTGAGAACAGGAAATTATTGCATAATGGTGGTAGGCTCCCAGGTGGCATCTTCTAGAGTTGTATCCTTCCATTGCACTAACACTTCCTTAATGGTGTGTTGACACAAATGACGCTCTCACTGGTCCAAGACTGCTTGGGAATGAAACCAAATGGAAGCTTCTTCATCTAACTCAGGGAGACTGATTTGAGTTTGGCATTTAGTTCCAATAACCTTATTTAAGCATGAGACATGAAAAACATGATGGAGCTTAGAATCACTGGGCATAGCTAATTGGTATGAGAATATCCCTAAGTGCTTTAGAATTGTATAAGGACCATAAAATTTGGGAGCAAGCTTCTAAAAATGGTCATATTTGAGTGGCACTTGCTTATAAGGTTGAAGATGAAGAAAAACATGGTCCCCTTCAGCAAATTGACGTTCAAAACGACCTTGATTAGCTTGTTGCTTCATGCGATTTTGAGCCATCAACAAATTTTCTTTGAGGGTACAGAGAATGGCCTCGCATACTGTAATATTTTTATCAACCTCCTAAACCTTCGAGACACCTAGCATGTATGAGAGAATTGACGATGGATTTTTTCCATATACTACTTCAAAAGGAGTCATGTGAGTAGTTGTATGGTAAGATGTGTTGTACCGCCATTCAGCTAGTGGTAACCACTGAGCCCATTGATGTTTTCGATCAGATGAAAAACACCTGGAAGATTTTTCCAAACACTTGTTGACAATTTTTGCTTAGCCATTAGTTTGGGGATGATAGACAATGTTGATATGCAATTGGGTGCCCTGTATCTTGAAACATTATTGTAAATTTTTTTTGGTGAACGTGGGATCCTTGTCAAAGACAATAGAATGAGGTATGCCATGAAGTTTGAAGATATTATCAATGAAAACTTGAGCCACTATGCATGCAGTGAAAGGATGTTGAAGAGCACATAAATGACCATATTTGGAAAGACGATCAACCACCACCATGCTGACTAAATTATTGTTGGATTTAGGTAGGCCCACAATGAAATCGATAGAAATATCCTTCCAAATAGAAGGGGGAATGGGAAGGGTTTGTAGTGTGCCTGGTGATTTGACTGTTTCTCCCTTGTTGCGTTGATAGACATCACATTCAACCACAAAAGTGCAGATTTCCTGATTCATACCATCCTAGAAAAAATAATGTTTGACTCTTTCATAGGTTTTGGTAAACCTTAAATGCCTAATTGTGGGTGAAGCATGAAGATCAAACAACACCATGAATTCAATTTGTGACTGTTTTCTTAAATATATACGACCATTGTAATGAAGCTCATTATTATGCCAAGAGCACCTTGGAGAATCTAGAGAATGTTCTTGCAATTGTTGGATTAGGTGAGAGATTTTGGGGTCTTGCAGCCATTCCTAGCGAGCAACTTGGAGAAAATATGGTACAATGAAGGAGAGGGAAAAGAGGGACCCTTCTTCTTCTTTTCCCTTCTTGTAAATGATCTCATAATCATAGCCAAATAGCTTGGTCACCCATTTTTGTTGCTATGGGGAGGAAATTCTTTGTTCTAGAAAATACTTGCTCTAGTGATTAGTTTTAATATGGAAGAATTTCCCCAATAGATAAGGATGCCATAGATCCATGGCATGCATAATATCCAACATTTGTTTTTCATATATTGATTGGCCCAAATGTCTGTCTGAAATTTGTTTGCTAGTGAAGGCCAAATGTCAACCATCTTGCATGAGGACTTCCCCAATCCCTTTTCTCTACACATCACATTCCAAGAAAAAAATATTGGTGAAATATAGGAGTGCTAGGGAATGCCTCATGCACATGGTCTCTTTCAAGGCATGGAAGGAGTGATCAACTACTGGAGTCCAAGTGAAGGAATTATTTTTAAGGAGAGCAGTGAGAGGTGCTGAAATATTTCCATAATTCTTAACAAACTTGTGATAGTAACTTGTTAAACCCTGAAATCCATGCAAGCTCTTAAGATTTTTAGGGCAAGGCCAATCCTGCATAACTTAATTTCTTTAAGGCTCCACCCTTACACCATCCTTTCCAACAATATAACCCAGGTACTCCACTTCTGAGGCTCCAAAGAAACATTGAGATTATTTGAGGAAAAGTCAGTGCTGAGAGAGTAGATGGGGAACTTGATCCACATGGGTGAGATGAGATGTCCAAGTTTTACTATAGATGAGAATATCATCAAAGAAAACTAAGAAAAAATGATGGAGAAAAGGATGGAAGACATGATTCATGAGACTTTGGAAAGTGGAAGGTGGATCATAATATGCAAAAATAGGAATATTCAACAGATTTCATTGGAATAATGAAATATTGAGAAGAGCAACACCAAAAATGATACCTGTATTCAAGAAATCAATGTTCACTTTCCTCTTTGAGGGGGCAAACTCCAACATAGGAAAGCTCTATTACAATAATTTTCAAGACAAAACTTTCCATGACTCCTACTCTTATTTATACTAATTCTATCTTCTAAATAACCTTCTAGTGGAATATATTTCTATAAGTGGAAGTTTCTATTAGGTCTTCTTACATTGACTTGTTCTCATTTATTAAATAGTCTTATAAACTAATGACAACCTTTATTACATTGAAAATATATTATTCTACCTATGTGAGGGGTTAGGGAGGTTACGTCCCTAACAATTTAGGTGTAGAAATCAAGGCCACAATCAATCCAACAAATATGTGTCATTCACATCATCA
The DNA here is from genome assembly GCA_009831015.1 of Picea engelmannii. Classification (NCBI taxonomy): domain Eukaryota; kingdom Viridiplantae; phylum Streptophyta; class Pinopsida; order Pinales; family Pinaceae; genus Picea; species Picea engelmannii. Next base: position 184,560 of record ML790204.1, read on the forward strand.
CAATATATCTTTTTATGCATATTTCCATTCATCATTACAAACAAGATTTTCTTTTGAACCGTCTACAATCACCATATTTCTAGCATGATAAACACCCTTCAAGATCTCCCAAACTTTATTTAAAGGTTTGAGATGTACACATGGATTCCCAACACCAACATAACCCTTTCTTGGTATAGTGTCACAACCATCTTGTGTTATTATTACTTTAACTTGCTCCCTTTTCAATCCCGTTTTTCCAAATAAAAATGGCAAAAAACTCATTCACATTTTTTTGATGTGTAGATGTCCATAAACCAACCTTGAAAATACTAAGACATTATTCAAAGAATATTATAAACCATGGGAATATAAAATACATATTTATACTTGTATCAATGTCCATAAACACACCTAAAAAATACTAAGACATTGTTAAAAGAATCCTCTAAACCTTGGGCATATAAAATAAATCGTTGTATTTGTATCAATGTCTATATTTCTTGGCAATGATTTTTTTGTAATGATACTTTATGAATTGCGTGTAATAAGGATTTATTCATATTGAATATAAGGTCAATTTTGGATAATGAATATATCCCAAGATAAACATAAGGTGTCTGACTTAGGGTTAGAAGAAAAAATTATGATGATCCCCCCCAAATCATAAATCTATACAAGTATACTAGCTAGGCTACAAACAAGTCTAGTTCAAATGCTAGTAACATATCCAAATCTTCAACCAAATACTCATGCTCTAAAACCTCATGGGTTTTGATTGAATATTATCCTAAAAATACCACCATAAGTGGATGTCGAATACCAAATTTGGAAATTTAACTCATCGTGCAATAAAAGAGGTCAAATTATTAAATTTTGAATTAGCCATTAATCCATCATCTTGTCTGGAATCCATCATCAATCCTATCTTGAATCTATCATCCTGAAGAAACTATAATCCTAAAATATCAAAAGAATACTTCAAAACTTGAATATTAACATTATAAATATCTTCCCTCTATCAACTAAAAGGTGAGAAGTCCCTGGACCTATAAATCAACAATTTTAGTATAAGCCCTACCTAAAAGTGGGAAAGGGTGACCATACTACCTTTAAGTAGAGTACGAAAACTCGATCTTCAAATCAAAAGAATAGATCAAGTGGGCCCTTATCATGCATTGAAATCATCAATTCCTAGATAAAAACATGCCCATCCATTTACATATGAAACATCTCCTAATAAACATGTTTATGAACATGATGGTAAGACTACACCAATAAATTTTCTTCCAAAGTCTAGTTCCAAGTACCTAACCACCTAAAATGTAGCTATTTCCAATCATTCTTTACTCACTTTTGACACCTTCACCCTTCTTTCATTAAATTTGGATTAATTCCAGTGTAAACCCCTTTGAAGATAGGCCAAAAACAACCTTTATAAAGTCCAAAATATTCCAAAATTGGGGTTTCTGAAGTGCAAAGTATGGTTCCAAAAGTGTCAATATCAAGA
>ML790204.1:190887-246578 GCA_009831015.1 Picea engelmannii
TGGTGGTTATGACTCGATTTTGAAGCAATTTTAGGAAGCCTCTTGTCTTCCATGTTGTTTAACTTGTTCTTATACATTAGGTATCTAGTCATAGCCATGCTCTCAATGGGGGAGAGGCTTGTTTATAAGAGGAGGATGGGATAGGGCGTATTTCCTTTAATTTTGTGATTATAGGTTATAAAATTCCTTTGTATTTGCTCTATCTTTCTCCAGGATTCACGAGAGATACTACAGCACCAGACTTCACATCCATAAAGAATAACAGGTGTAACAAGAGTCTCAAAGAGGAGTTTCTTCTTATCCCAACTCTAAAGATCAGTTGATTTACAGTTTTTTTCAAGACCATAATAAGCTTTCCATCCCCCAATAATCCTTTTCTCAATGCTATAATTCTAATTGAGCTTGTGGTGAATATCAATTCCAAGATATTTGTATGAAGTCACTTCCTCTAATTTGTTGTATTTTCATATACGAAGGTATCATAAGGTATCTTATTGGATTTAATAATCATGACCTTAGTCTTATCAGTATTAATAGTCATACCCATATTGGAGCAAAAATCCTTGAGGATTCTTAGTTGGTTTTCAAGATCATGGGGACTCCTTGCCATAAGAACGATATCATCGACATAAAGAAGAATATTGATGACCATACCAGTGAGAGTAGGGCCGACACAACCTTCTTTTTCCAAGCAATATTCTAACTTGTCAATGTATATGCCAAAAAGGGAAGGGCACAAGGGACAACCTTGTTTGACTCTGATATTACAGTTAATTTCTTTTGACCAACCCTTAGTGTTTTTAAACTTAGCAATAACATTCTCATACATCCTTATTGTAGCAACCCTCAACTCGAGAGGCACTTTTGTCTCTTCCAACCTATTCCAAAGGTTTTTCCTAGGAACCATGTCAAAAGCTTTTCTAAAGTCAACATAACAACAAAAAAGATTGGTTTTAGTGTTGCATAACTCCTCTGCAATGATCCTAAAGGTAACAAGATGGTCCACAGTTGAATGATATCTCCTAAACTTGGCCTGGACTTTAGCTCTTTTACTGTGACTTTCTAACCAAAGGCTAATCTTCTTTTCCAAAACAATTCCATAAATCTTGGCTAAAATTGGGATAGTCATAATGGTCCTATAATTAGAGGGAATGTTTCTATCCCCATTTTTAAAAATAGGAACAATGAGGCTTTGCGTCCAGGGTTTAGGGAAGCCCTGTTTGATTGCTAAATTGAAGAGCTTGTGTGTGTGAGGGATAAGGATTGGCCCTCCGATTTTAAATTTTTTAGCTTGGTAGCCTTCAATGTCCTTAGCTTTCCCATTTGCAAGTCACTTAACCCCGAACTCTATGTCATCTAAAGAAAAAACTTCTTCCTTTGTAGGGACAATAGGAATTGTGTCCATGGAATTAGGGAACTCATAAAGGCTTTTAAGGTAGGAATTCCAGTCCCTTAAGGGAATCCTATTATTTTCTTTAGTATTGCGTTTTAGAATTTGGCTCCGGAACTTCTTAGGATCTAACTTATATAGTCGTGAAAATTTCTCTTGCCTTTTATTGATGTAATATTTTTTTTCCTTTTATACGTATTGATCTTATCAAGTTTTAAGGACTCATTAGAAGCATCCCTAATGGGTTTCCTATAAATTTTACACTCTTTATCATACCAAGGGTTCGTCGTTCTATTATTATTTTTATAGGACACCTTGAAAGAGAACTTGTTAATAGAAGTGGAAAGGGTAGTTGTAAAATTATGATAGAGTTATTCAATGTTGTCCTTATAAGTTAGGAGATTTAATTTACTATTTGAATCCTTTAAGAAAATGTCAACTTTACTTCCTTTGATTATCAGAATTATCTTCAATGGCGCTCCTATGCATGGAAAAGTTTAGAGTTAGGGTTAAATATTTATGATCAGAGTGAGGCTCATGGTCATTTAAAAGGTCAAAAGTTGATATTTATATAATAATTATATAAATGTTAGAACATTACACTACAATATTTATATTAATATTAATATATCTTTATTGATTAATAATAAAGTTAATACACACATTAACATAGTTTAATATAATATAACTTTTAATATAAATAATAAAGCATTATTAAAAAAAAATTCCTCGAAAAAAATCATAATTTCATTATATTATAACAAAATTACATACACAGATATGTACCAGCTATTTTGACATAGCTACGCACATATTTTTCACAAAAAGAGTTTATCCCCCAAAAATACCAAAAAACAGACATCAATGAGACGTAGTCCCATGACTGTTAATATTTCCCCAAAAATAATATCAAATTGAAAAAACCTCTATCAATCAAGTGCCCACTATGGTGTAAATTCTGTCAAAATTACAATATGATCAATGATCCATTCAAAATATAGAAGTTTCCTTCCCTACGGGGTAGTTATCCAGCCTCAAATACCCTGTCGATCATGAAATGGTCTGTGATAGAATCCTCGAGTTCCTTCAGATGTATGTTCAACAACATACCATTGGCCACAGTCTAATTGTGTGGCTTCTTTGGAAATCATGTTTTCCAATTGGTTCCTTTCCCTGTATATATGAGAAAATGAGATAGATTCAAATAAACTTTTAATACGAATTACATCCTCTAACAATGGAAGCAAACATGAGACTTGGCATCTGTGTATCTCGTTGGTCCAATTGATGACCACTAAAGAATCACCAAAGACTTGTAAAGTTTTTCATCCATTCTCTACAACAAAAAACAGAAGGAGTTTTAAAGCCAAGAGTTCAGAGTATTTGTTTGTGCTAATCCCCAATCTCGATTTCAGGGTAAAGTAATGTGTGTTAGTGAAATAAAGACAACCTCCCCCTCCACACTTTATCTGATCAGACGAGGAAGCACCATCAAAATATCCCCACGGGATACTAATATCAAGAGCTACTCATTAACGTCCCTGCGGTGAACCAAAATATCCCCTCCCGACCCCAAATATGATTTGAAAATCCCAATGCAAATAATTGTCACCCTTTCAGCCGAGAAGTGCTCATCCTGAAATATTTGAGCATTCCGGGTGATCCAAATCCCTCTGGCCAGTATAAAAGGGAAAGCCTGATAATCCTCTTGACCCCTCCCCCGCAACCAGGCCTTAAGGGTTAATTCAAAGGAAATCCCCTCCAGTTCCAGAGGGAGGGTAGCAGTACCCTGGCAAAATCCTAAACCTCCTTGACAAAAGGACACTGTAAAAATAGGTGAACCACCATTTCTAAATGAGATTTACAAAGAGCATAATGGCCTAACCCAGAGAAAATACGTCTTTGTAAATTGTCCCAGGTAGGCATTTTTTTTTTCAGGATCGACCAAACCAACAATTTCCCCTTCATCGGACAAGAAAATTTCCATATTTTCCTCCACCACCAAAGGGGGTCCCATTGATGTAGGTCCACACATAACTTTATATAACCAGAATGCAGAGTGTATTCTTCATCTCCAACACCATCACAGATCAATTTGTCATCCCTATCAACCAAGGGAATGGAAGAAACCCGGAGAGCTTGAGTGTATCTATTCCAATGAATCAAATCCTCCTCTAGTAGGCCAAGCCTACGCCCCGACAACCATCCTTGGTGACACATATCTGTTTGTAAAGGATCCCCAACTTGAGCAAGATGATAATAGCCACCCAACGCCAACCTATGTCGAATCCCTTCAGGAAGAATATGGCCCATATGACACCTAGGCCACGAATCCAAACCAAGGCGAACCAATCGCCCAGAACCCACTCTCCACACTAGTTCGTTCCCCACAAGATCAAAGGCCTTAATCAATGCCTTCCATATAATAGAAACCCCTGGCAATGTTTTATTTGTAGTTCGAATCCAATATAGAATAGAAAGAGGAGCAATATATTTTTGGTGAACTACCTGTGTCCAGAGACTTGTAGACTTAATCAGTCACCAAGTGCACTTTGTAGTGAGAGCTTTGGAGAAGGAAAAAATATTTTTTAAACCCCAACCTCCCAAGGCCTTTGGAGTAGCAATCTAATCCCATCGAACCCAGGGTAAACGAATTTTGTCCTTATGTCCCTGCCACAAACACAAAAAGCACAGTTTCCACATCTTCTCCAATATTCCTTTTGGAATCCAAGCTAAAGGCATCCAGTATACCAGAATATCCTCTAGGACTGCCTTAACCAGAACAAGTCACCCAGCCCTAGAAATCCATCGGTGACTCCAACACTTAAGCCTTTTTTCAAGTTTTGCAATAAGCCACCTCCAATCAGTCTTCTGGTAGTCGTTTAGTTTCAATTGAAAGCCAAGATACTTCAAACCTTCATCTAAATAAAAGACCTGGAAAGGAAGCCTAGTAGAAATGTGTAGAGAAGCCCCTTAGAAAAGTATGTTAGTGTAATATTGGACTTCTGATAGTTGACTTCCATGCCAATATCTTGTTTGAAAAGAAGTAGCCCCTCACACAAATTTTCAATATCCTGCCTGGAGCCATCACAAAAAATTAAGATATCATCCAAAAACAGTAAGTGAGAGATGTACAATCCCAAAGAAATTTTGATTCTCCTAAAGGTTCCAGTAGACTTTGCCTCATTCAAGAACCGACTAAGACACTCAACAAATAGTAGAAAAAGGAGAGGGGACAGTGGACAACCCTGTCGGACTCCCCTTTCCGCTGTGAAGAAAGAGGAGGCTGAGCCATTGGTCAAGATAGAAAAATACACTGATGATAAACATGCCATAATGCAATTTGTGAAAGAAACCCCAAAACCGAGGTGTATCAGCAACATCCGAATATAAAGCCATTTCACCCTGTTGAAGGCCCTTGAGAGGTCAATTTTGATAACTGCTCCTTTGAGTTTCTTACTTTTTAAACTGTGCAGACCTTCCTGTGCAACCCCGATGGCCTCATGAATCTTCCTTCCTTTCAAAAATCCAAATTTTTCATTAGAAATGTGCTTGGATAAAATATTCTTTAATCTACGACTAATGAATTTTGAGATGATCTTGTAAATACAATTACATAAGGAAATCGAACGAAAAATCATCAAAGGTGGTTGGATTGTCTGTTTTGGGTATTAATGCAATGAAGGTGGCATTAATTGGCTCATGTATATGTCCACTTTTCCTAGACTCCTCCACTACTTTCAAAATTTCATTTTCCAATAGGTCATAGAAACCCAAATAAAATTCAATCGGCCAACCATCAGGACCCTGACTCTTCCGTTTCTGGAAGGAATTCATGACAACCAACAATTCATTTTCCGATACTTCCTGCAGCAATGACTCCCACTCATCTTCCTCCACAAACTGAGGGAAGATCCTGGCAGCTTTCGCAATTTCAACGATGGAGGATCCCGCCTGTGCTTTCACATATCTTTAAAATGAGAAATCCCCAAAGATGATAGACCATCAAAAGTATTGACCAATTGACCATCTCCCTGGGTAAGACCCCAAATGGTATTATTCAATTTCCGACCTTTGGAAAAGGAGTGGAAAAATTTTGTATTCTCATCCCCACAAGCGATCCAAATAGAATGAGTTTTTAGTCGCCACAAAGTTTCCTTTTCATCCAAAATAGTCCTCCTCTGAAGTTCCACTTGAACAAGCTCCTCCATAGCCTCCTTGGAATGGAAGCCCTGATCAGGATCGACCTGCCGATCTAGCATCATTGTTTCTATGTTGAGAAGCTCCTAATCCTCTTTTAATTTTTTATCATGTGCCCAGGAGATAGTTTCCTGCTTAACTTTTCTCAAGTTTTCCATAAGGTGAATAGATGCATGAGTATTATGATCTGGACCTAAGGGAGTCCACAAATTACGCACCAAGGCTTGATACTCTGGATACTTTAACCAACCCTCAAAAAATTTGAAGGGGCTGGGGGTCCGACGAAACCTACCACTTACTTCCAAAACAATCGGGTTGTGATCTGATTCTCCGCTACTAACAACCCATTGACGCGAAAGGGCCAGGGTATCAAGCAATTCCTCCTTTAGAAGAAAACGATCTAGTCATTTTGCAACCTACACATCACCTACCCTCAAATCCCGCCAGGTCAGCTATAATTTAGCCGGCTCTAGATCCAGCAGGCCATGAAAATCGAGAAAATGTGTGAAATAGTCAGACAAAGGGTCCTGGGAAGATCAAGGGCCCCAAACCTACACCTCTCCCAAGGAAAAATTTAAGTCCCCATCCACAATAACTTCTTGTTCAGAAATCCAAGAGCACTTTTCTAGGGAATCCTAGTAACATTTCCGATCAACATAAGGACCATATTAATAAGCAACAAGGAGTGTCCCAGATCAGCTGAAAACATGTTAAGTCCAAGCCCCGATTCGAAGCCCCAAGTCCAATCAAATTTACAACTCTTGAGACGCCAGCCAATCGTAAGTCCCCCGGAGCGGCCCTTTGCATCCACTGCCGCAAAGGACCAACCAGGAAAAATGGATTCCAACGACGTAACCACCTGTTCACTTACCCCCATAGTTTCTTGTAAAAAGATGACATCCAAAACAATAATCACAACCAATGTCTTTAATGACGATTTTTTTCCCGGGCTCGCCAGTCCCCTACAGTTGAAGGAGATAATTTTCATAAGGATACCACCTCTTGGGGTTGCTTTTCTCTAAGCGCCCATTCTATGGAAGATTGCCTGCCAGAGGCCACATAGATCTTGGCCCGATCTTGTTCTAGTAGAATATTTGATCTCCTACCCCGTCCCCGGGACAAAGACAAAACTTGAGGAAGAGATCCCAAACCCTTCCCAAAAGGATCCTCAGCACCGCAGCTACCCAAATCCTCAGATAAAATAGTCATGTTGCGGAGCGAATAGTGAATCCTAGACCCCTCTGAAGACTGGGTGTCGGAAGACGACTAATTTCTGGAATGGGAAGGAGTCCCGCATAAAATCGAAGAAGAAGGAAAGGAGGTATTAGACCCCAAGGAGAAGGCTAAACCAACAGAGGAACGAACCATCAAACCCCCATCCATGGGGGACACCGAAGTGAGGGAGACCTTAGACACACCTAACTCCCCTGACACCTGATTCAAGGGGACTAAAGGAGTACTAATCAAAGGAGGAAAAAAATCTCTAGTAGTAGAAAGGGTACAAAAATCCACCTTAGGACGAGGCTGGGGGAAGAGCAAAGGAAAACCCATTGAAGAAGAATCATCCAACCCCATAATGCCCGATTGAATCAACACATCAGAAATAGATAATGCAACCGGAGGAAAAGAGAACTGTTGCTTACCTGACACCAAAAGAGATATCAGGCAAACCAATAATGAAGACTTATGTACCTTTGCGTGAGCCAAATCCCGATTGTTAGAAGAAATACCTGTTGGAGTAGTAGAGTGTCACCTAATGTCCCTTCCAAAGTCCCAAGTCTGTGAGGCCATCGAGTGAGCACCCCCAGATGCCCCGAACCCCAAAACCACACGACCTGACCCAAAGCCAACACCAACATCCACAGATCCCCGCAGCTTACCCTTGAAGGGAAGCTTGTAGTCTGCAACACCATGCCCATAGACATGGCATCTATGGCATCTGAAAGGAATGCCTTCATAATCCAAAGTTTGTATGAAGGAACCATAAGCCGTCTCAATAGTCAACTCCTTTAGAAGTCCCGGATGAACATCCAACGTCATTAAAATCCTAGCCATGGACATAAGGCCAATATCTTCAAAGGAAAAATCCGCATCAATATATTCACCCAGTTTGTTTCCAATTTTCGAGAAATGAACAGGGTTCTAGCACTGCATAGGGAGGCCCAAGAGCCGAACCCAAATAGGGATCACATCCACCCTCTCCCGTTTTGCGTCAAAACTTGGAGTCCAATGCTTAAGAACAATGGGAGTGATGGCCATACTCTAATTTTTAGAAAGAACCCAAGTGACATCAGAGTAGGCTATGAAGACGAAAGCAAACCATCCCTTTGCTAGCAGCCTAATGTTGGGAAAGCTAGAGAGGTTAGATCCCTAGGATTTTTCCATCCAAGAGCGCAAGAAAGCAGTGCCCAACAGTTTCCCACGTGCCCGACCCACCACTACCAACTCCGAGAACTCAACCACCCGATCCATGTCAATATCCTCGCCAAAAACCAATCGCTCTGAGTCGGTTCTATCCCTGGCACACTAGGATCCATGATTTGTCGGGCGCGTTGCAACCCCAACTTCTTTCAACCGAACACGACCCCTCCCCCCGAGAAATGCCTTTGGAACCCGAACATGGAGGAGATACAGTAGGGCCAGAAACCCTTACAGGAGAAGAATCCCCCCCAAAGAAATCATCGACATTCATTGTAGGCTCCGGGAATGCACCAATATCAGTAATGATCTCCGACAGGTAGTACTGTGCACAAGAAACAACCTCCGGTAAATCTTTTTGTTGAGTGCCCCAACAGTTGTCAGTAAATAGAGCCCTAGGCTCGGAACCGATGAAAGAAAAGTCACCTTTTGACAGACCCGGAAGGGGGTCCATCCCAAGAATGAACCCCGACAAAGTAGCCACCGATGACTCAAAATCCAAACCACTCATAAATGACAAAGGAATCGAGGTGTGAGTCTTCAATTCTATATCATATGTCAGATTGTTTACCAAAACCTCTGAGTTCACCGCCTCGAGCCCCAATGGGGAACCGTCAGGGGGTTCTGGGTCCACTGCCCTGGGACCGCTCACCACAACTCCCGAGTCCGACACAGGTCCTGCGTCCCCAGTCGTCGCCATACCAAACCGTCAAAAGGTAGAAAACGGTAAGAACCCGCAGAAACCCTGGGTGCCAAGAAACTTCCAACTCGGTCCGGAAAACCAGCCCCAACCCCGAAAAAAATTGAGTGAGACGTACCCCCGTCCATCCTACGCAGTGTTGGAGAAGGGGAGGCCCTATCCTCCTGCACCAAACCCTGCTTCCTCCTGATTACAACCACCATCGCCCGCCATTTTTGCCTCTATAAAACATTATTAATATAAGTTAATATAATATAATATTATAGTAAAATATTAATAATATTAATGTAATATAAATAAATATAATATAATAATATTCATAATATAAGTGAATATCATAACGGTTCATAAAATATAATAATGCTATATTATATTAAAAATTATATTATATTTACTTATATTAATATAATATATTAAAAATTAATTTTTATTAAAACATATATAATAATAATATTAATACTAATAATTTATTTTTAAAATCAAGGTGAAACCAAATATGAATACAAAGTGAGTGGTTCTAATAGTTAAAAATATGTGTTTTCCTTTGGAAAGTTACAAAAAGGATTGGGGATTGGGTATGCATATATTAATAATGTTTTTTTCCTTATAATATCTATTAAATATATATTTATGCACACATTAATATTATTAATATAGTTTGATTGTGTAGGTTTCCACAGTTTGTTAGAATGATATCTAAAACTTTATAGTTTGATTGTGTAGGTTTGTACAATTTGTTAGAATGGTATCTGAAACTTTCTGGAGAACAATGTGTAAGAGTTTGTGAAAGGTGGGACCTTTCAAGTGAACACTCTACCCATCATCAGAGACAAATCAAAACTGTGTTGTGTGCAGGCCAACCTACTTGTGCCCACCGCACCTGGGCAGAACTAAGTCGTGACGGGAGTGAAAACGAAAGCTGCCCATTTGCTTGATCAGTGGTTTATGACCTGGGCCGAACAAAAGTGCTAAATACGCTCTCAAAATGAATGCTAGACTCAAGCACAAACTTGATACGAATTAATATGAACTATTATACACTCGTGTTAAGAGTGGAAGTCTTTTCCAAAATTGATGCAAAATTTGACTTGAAGTATAAAGAAAGAAATATTCATCATAGTAAAACATATTCTAGAGATTTAATTATTCAATACAGTAATTTATGGTACGATTATCGATATAGGTGGCCATGGGAGTTAAATGGTACGAAGCCGAAAAATAAATAGATTATTTACATTCGCATTTAACACGGAGATTAGTCAACATGTCCGAGTGGTTAAGGAGATAGACTCGAAATCTGTTGGCAGGTTCGAATCCTGTTGTTGATGTTGTACCTATACTTTACAATAGGTTAGTTTTAAAACATATCTTGGTACATTACCATTTTATGATTTCAAACATAATTTTATGCCACTATTATCATAGAATTATTGATTTCAAACAGAGTTTTATGCAACTCTTATCATATAATAATTACACACTATTTGATTTGTAAAATAATTACACACTATTTGATTTGTTTTACAAAGTTTTATGTAACTTTTATCATAAAATAATTACACACTGAATAAACTGCAATTGTCATGGTAACTACAACTGTAGCTGGCAACTTCAACTGCAATTGTAACTGGCAACTGCAACTAGGACTTGCCCACTTTATGAGAAGAGTTGCGTGATGTGAAAATAAAATGATCAAGCTTTTATTTATATAGTTCAAGTCACCCATAATTTACTTGCGGGGCCGAATTCTTCTTTTGTCTTCAATATCTTCTTTAAATGCTTTATGGGGTTTCTTCAATGGTTTGTCTTGTCTTCTTGGCATTTCTTCTTTACTATAAAAGTTTTCCATGAGCCTTGTTGATGTAGCATCTCCTCACATGCACATATAATTAATATAGGACTCTAATGTTGAGTAGATTCATCATGAAACCTCTCATCACAAGGGGTCTCTAGAGCCTACATTTTCAACATTAGACTAGGCTTGTAAACAAGGAAAACCTGCCCTATAAAAATAGATCACTCCATCTTGGAGAAGGCAATGTGATAGCATCTTGAGTCTTTATCACTCATTGTCAAATCAACATGACTACTAGGAGAAAGACTACACCTAGGTCATTCACCACTAACCAAATCAACATGGCCCCATGAGTGAATGTATCATTATCCATTGGTCAAATCAACATGACCAATATGGGAGAATGTATGCTCGATGATGCTAACTAGAGAAACATCAACATCATGGGCCATTCACCATTAGCCAAATCAGCATGGTCCCGTGAGTGAATGTATCATTCTCCCTTGGTCAAATCAGCATGACCAATCTGGGAGAATGTCTGCCCAATGCTGAAACATCAACATAAAATAGGTCGTTATTTTGTTATGCATATCTCGGATTAAAATAGGTCATCTCAACGACAAAGACAATTGTTATAGAATAATCAGAAGATGTTAGTTTTAAAACATATCTTGGTTTAAAATAGGTCATTCATTTTTTATGCATATCTCATATTAAAGTAGGTCATTTCAACGACAAAGGCGATTGCCATAGAATAATTGGAAGTGATAGGCATAAGAATCCATTTATTATTCAATTGGAAGTGATAGGTGTGAAAATTCACTTATTATTCAATTGGAAGTGATAGGTGTGAGAATCCACTTATTATGTCAAAGGTGTTATTTTAAGGAGTGGCTCAGTCCTGGGTTTCGTCATCTGTCATAGAATAATTGGAAGTGATAGGTGTAAGAATCCACTTATTATTCAATTGGACGTGATAGGTGTGAGAATTCACTTATTCAATTGGAAGTGATAGGTGTGAGAATTCACTTATTATTCAATTGGAAGTGATAGGTGTGAGAATCCACTTATTATGTCAAAGGTGTTATTTTAAGAAGCGGTTCAGTCCTGGGCTTCGTCATCTGTCATAGAATAATTGGAAGTGATAGGTGTAAGAATCCACTTATTATAGAATTGGATGTGATAGGTGTGAGAATTCACTTATTCAATTGGAAGTGATAGGTGTGAGAATTCACTTATTATTCAATTGGAAATGATAGGTGTGAGAATCCACTTATTGCACCGAAGGTGTTCTTTTAATGGGTGGTTTTGTCCTAGGCTTCATCGTCTATCGAAATCCTATTGAAATCTACTATCTGTCATCCTTAGATACTAGTGCACTCTACCAAATTACGTTCCCACATGTCCCATCCCCCATTTGTATTGTCCCTTCTCATCTGCGCCGACTCTACTATGCTTACATCATTCTTGAGCCTTCACACCATCTTCCAATTGCTTACAGTCTAGACTTTGTCTGCATAACAAACTAAAATTGCTCTCCAATCGCTCTTGCATGCCTTTCTGCTTGGCATTCTAGCAAAATGGGAGGCAAATTAATGAAGGATTTTGTCATCAGAAACAAAGTGCCTTGATTATTGCTGCTCACGCTTTGATTTAGCGATTCAGGGGGAAGAGGATAAGGGTGAGATTAATTTCATATTTTTCCAACCATTAAAGAGAATGTGTATTGCCTTTATTGTAGCACTACTCCCTCTACAACCAAATCAACCTAACTTGCAGGATATTAGATATTTTTGTGGCACAAATGTGAGGAATTAAAGATGTGGAAAGGAAAATTTGAGGAAAAATTCAGGGTCCAGTTTGAAGGGAATTGTTTCGATCTTCCACATTTTTAGTGTTTCTTTTGTTTGCTCACAAGTTTTTTTTTTCTTTTGCTTAAAACTTGTGTGTTTCTAAAGAGTTTGACTACAAATTTGTTTAGCTTTAAAGGTTTTATGATTAAAAAGAAAAATTGAAAATTTGGTTTGTTTATATGCATAAATTTAGTCTTTAGTCCATATGATTGTGTATTTTTCGTGCTGTCAATTGAAGTTTGCATTCCATTATCTAGAAGCCATAAATATTCGTGGAAGCAGAGTATAAAAGATTAACCCATTGAATTGAGTGGAATTTTTATTTTATGGATTAATGTGTTTCAAATGCCCCATTTTGTGCAAACATTTGTTCGATGTCAATTGTTTAGATTCTCAAGAGATCAAAAACATTCATTTAAACACAAACTTTGGGCTCTTTCTTCCAGATCATTCGTTGTTTTGTTTCTAGTTGATCTCCACATCATTTAGTAATTAGCATGTATAATTAAAAAAATTGAGGTCAATGCTTAAAAAACATTTTTTTTTCAAATCAAACATGTTATTTTGTGGTTCAGAATCATGTATATTTATCTTTTCGATTGCCTTTACAATAATGATTCCTTTCCCTTCAATGCCTCTTCTATTTTGTGTAAATCACAAGAAATCTTGTGACATGCCCAATTCAAACCTATGGAACTCAACATAAAACTTTAAATTATTTAGATTGACACAAAATTCTTCAATTTAATTGAAGAGCCGAAAAATTAATACAAATTATCCAATTTGTAATTTTGCACCTCATTGTTCTAATGATCTTCGGTATTTTGTATATAAGAGGACCAATTTCACTCCTCGACAATAAATTTCTAATGCATGCTCTTAAAGTTGACTGTCGATACACAAAAAATAATTTTAATCTATAAACTACTTCGAGACTATAACCTAATTTTGAAAAACAACTTATCATGCAAATGTCTTTTGTTTTGGGGAGCAATATACTATAGAGCATTTAATGATCTATATGTTGGATTTGCATCGTTGAATTTCAAGCTATTTAGATCCAATGATGCACACCCCAACATACAAAACATTAAATGATATGTACTTGAGTACTTATTGCCCATTATGTCCATTACTAAAATTTGGGCCTTATTGATATCTTGCAACTCTTCTCATCATATATATTCATGTGCTAGCATATTCCCTATTTTTTGATTGCGACAGAGTCTTAGATAATTGATTGCTAGCTTTGTGTTTGTTGAATTTATCTTGATGGAAGAGAACACACCATCCATGAGACTACATATTTGTGCATATATTGACATGACCTTAAGGAAAAATAGAACGTGAAATGTAGAAAATTGGCTATGTGAAACAAGTGATCAATCTGTTAATTAGTTAAATAGTATTTCTTTGGCAACTCTACGATATTATTAGAGTCAATTATAAAATACCTCAACCTTTGTAAAAAAAATCATAGCTCCAAAACATCTGTAGAAATGAATATTCATTGCAAGACAAAGATCTCCCAAGGACAACAACAATGCCATTTACACATGTTAACATTTTGTCTTCTCTCATTTAAAGCTTTGTTTTGGTTTGGTTTTCACAGTTTTGCAATCCCCATAGGATTCAACAAGGGTTTATGAGTTCATAGTTGAGTTTTTATGCTAGAGAAGAGGGAATGCAACTTCATACATAATTGGAAGCTGTATCATTTTGTCCTCAACTCATGGGCATTGTCAAATCTCCTTGTGCTATATTTTCCTAGTGACCACGTGAAGGACCTCTGATAGATCTTTCACCAGACCATAACGTAGACTTATATAATGGGCATGGGATTGAATTTATTTCTATAAGCAAAGGAGATATTTCCACCACAATTATGAGCGAGTGAGTGACAAGACAAAACACTCTTAATTCTATTGAATTCCTCTAAATATGGTGTTGGTGACAAGCATAGGAAATGTGTTGTTGAATGATTCTCGATTCCATTTGAATCATTTTTCCCTCCATGCTAGTTGTTCAATACTCACAACACTATATATGAAGATGGAGAGAGGGATTTCCGTTAAATTTTTACTCATACAACTAGCAGTTACAGTTCTTCTTTATTATTATACGCATTTAACACATTATTCATAAATAAGATCACTAAAAGAGAGGAAATCATAGAAACAATAGAGACACACAAATGATCCTAGGAAACCCTCATGGGGGAGAAAACCCAACAACAACTTCCTCAATATAGATAGAACAAATACCGAACAAAAGATCCTCCTCTACTCCTTCACTAGGAAGAGTAGCACACCACTTGACCAAGAATACCAAGAGATAGACCCAAAACCCTCCTTGACTTCACCCCCAGTTGCAATAGCTTCTCCTCCAATACTTGCGCACTATAGAGCTAGGTGTGTATGTGTCCAAATGAGGTGTTGGCCTCTCTTATAAATAGTGGTATGGCCAACCTATTATTAGGTATGGGCCAACCTGTCAGTTTA
This sequence comes from Picea engelmannii, assembly GCA_009831015.1. NCBI lineage: Eukaryota > Viridiplantae > Streptophyta > Pinopsida > Pinales > Pinaceae > Picea > Picea engelmannii. The sequence continues at coordinate 205,745 of ML790204.1, forward strand.
CCCTCTTAATTTAAAATTAACTGTCAAGGCACAATAGGGCCGAATTTTACTAAGGCACAATAGGGCCTAATTAAATATAATATAATAATATTATTCAACTCTCTCTCGGGTAAAATATTCTTCGAAGTTATAATATTTCAACACTCCCCCTTAACAAAAAGGGTATTCTACTGACAACATTAATAACAACTGACTGGACTCAATACATCATCAAGAGGAGGGGACACCATCATCAACATTGGGAACATTGTCGGTCAAATCTATAGGTCATCAGAATTTTTTCTCATCATCAACATCAATAGAAACTAAACATCATCATCATCTACAGCGCAGAGATTGAGTAACATCATCATCATCAACAACATGAAGCTGGAACATCAACATAAACAACACGAAACTGGAATAAAATCATCATCATCAACGACATGAAGCTGGAACATCAAGATCATCAACAACATGAAGCTAGAACAACAACATCAACATCACAAAGTTGGAACATAAACATCTATATGTGGCAACAAAATGAGGTACGTGCATCAACAAAAACATTTTTGGTACTCTGAGAGACCATCCTTACTGGACCTTTGGGATATGTATAGGAATCATAAGATTCCCTAGGATGTAGAATCCTAACTGAGCTACCATTATTGACCATAGTTGGCATATACATGCATAGTTACTTTGACAGACTGTCCTTACCGGACCTTCAGGATCTTCCCATGGATGATCAATCCCCTAGGATATAAAATCCTAACTGAGCTACTTGTTGTTGGCTAGGATACCATAGTATCATCAACATCACTCCCCCTTTTGAGGGGGGTCCTTTTCGAATACACCAAGCTTTTCTGGGAAGTACTCAAACTTCACATGAGACAAAGGCTTAATCAACACATCTGCAATCTGCTTGTATGTGCCAACATATTGGAGCTTTACATCTCCCTTCTGCACCATGTCACGAATGTAGTGATACCATATCTCTACGTGCTTCGTATTATCATGGAACACTGTGTTCTCTGTCATATTTATGCAACTCTAGTTATCACATAGAATCATGGTAGCTTCCATCTCCATATCGAATAGACCTATCAATAACTTTCAAAGCCATATGGATTCACAACAGGTGGAGCATGCTACAATGTACTATGCTTCTTCCGTACTGAGAGAAATACTGGATTGCTTCCTACTTTTCCATGAAGTCATGGCTGAACCCAAACTAAAACAACATCCTAAAGTGATTTTTTTGTGTGAAGCACTTCTAGCCCAATCTGAATCAGTATAGCCATACAACCTGAAGTCATAGTCTCCATTATAACAGAGGCCATAGTCCAATGTACCCTTAATGTATCTCATCACATGCTTTGCAGCTACAAGGTGAACACGTCTGGGATCCACCAGATACTGACTCAAGTTGTTCACAACAAAGCATATATTTGGTCTGGTATTTTTTAGATACATCAACGCACCAATCATATGTATGTATAGAGTATCAACCAATAACTTCAGATTTGTCTCCATAGGAGTGGACATGGTTCTATATTCCATCATGTCGAATCTATTCATAATTTCCACAACATACTTTCCTTTACTAAGGAAAATCTCTTTTGGGCTCTACCATATTTCAAGACCTAAGAAATAGTGCATCAAGCCTAGGTCCTTCATTTCAAATTCAATGGAAAAATTCTTCTTACAATATGTGATGAGATTTTCTTCATCTTTCAAGAATAAGTCATCCACATATAGTAGAAACATAATTTTTCCATCATTCTCAATCTTGAAGTAAAGGTTGGGATCAACTTTACTCTTGTTAAAGCCCAAGCTCATCAGAAAAACTATCAATCATGCCATACCAAGCTCTTGGAGCTTGCCTCAACTTGCAGACATGAGTCTTCCTTCCCTGTACTTCGAAACCATTTTTTCACATCACATTGTACCAACTTGGTACACTTGCTTAGTTGCAACTTAATCTGCACAATCTAGCTCTATGTTCTTTCTGCAAATCACTATCTGTCTCACTACCTGAGAGTATGTTCTATACTCTCTCTGAAATTTTTCCTCTAGGACTGGGACTCTACACCTGCAACTTTTCTGAAGCTGAGAATGACTGCTCCACTCCCACTGTGGCTACTAAACTCTGAGAGTAAATCCTCTACTCTATCACAACAACAACTTCATCTGAAACTGAGAGTGGCTCAATAACTCACACCAAGGGTAGCTTATCCTCTTTCTCTGGAGGTAACTCAATATTCTATTGTATTCATGTCTCCATGTCCCAACTCATGTACTACACCAACTGGCACTAGATATAACTCAATCTAAAATACAAGTATTTTCATACCTTCTCCCTCTGAATCTCATATTGTATCAAAATCATGGTTTCTCTGGTTGTCTTCACGAACAATGGAACTATTTCCTCGATTACTGGAGAAAGTGTCTCGTCATAGTCTTCTCCCTCTTGCTGGGAGAATCCTCTAGACACAAATCAGGATTTTCATATCTCTATACTATTTTATGCAACATACTTGATCTGTTAGATCAATCTTGGAATTCACCACTGACTTCCCTTCTAGTCTCAAGGAAAAATCCATATCCCAGTCCTTTTGACTAGCTTCCTCCTCTGTCATTGAAACAAGGGAATCTTCCCAAGAGATTTCACATATCCTAAAAGTCTGTGAAGCTACGATCTAGTATTTTAAACTCATGACATATGTCTGGCAGTCCTGAAAGATGTCTCTTTACTCATCTTATCCTCTCTAAGATCAGGCTCACTCCGAGTCTTGATTTCTTCCGAGTCTACAAAAACTTCATAGTCTTTGCAGGATATAGTTGGTGTTGAATACCAAGTCTTAATATGAAAAGATGAGTCATACTTCAAATGAATTATGTTTCCTATCAAGGTGGATTCATTATCCATTGACCAAGTCTACTGTGATTTCTATTCTAATGTTCGGGCATCTTTGGAGCCTTCTGCTCCTTACAATCAATTTCCATATGAGATGCTATGTATCTCAAAGTAGCTTCTTATTCACCTTGTTTGGTACATGGATGTATACGGTCATGTATACAATTTGGATAGTCTTCTCCATGTCTCATCTAATATGTTGCCTCCTACAATCGTCACTATATCTTCCTCAGGGTTATCACCTATGACCTTCCCGGAACAAGAACACCAAGGAAGAAACATCACACAAGAATAATACTCTTTATAATAATAATAAAACAATAGCAAGAACAATCATCACAGTTTCTCATTTAGAGATATCACTTGTGACCTACCTAAAACACAGGTAAAAAGTAAGAAATACAATAATAAGGAATGAGAGAAACACTCTTCTAGTGTTGTGATCAATCATCCCTCCATGGTAACCTGGAAACAAAACAATAAGTTTCTCTTAGAGGAGATGTTAGTTATATCTAGTGAATGATTAAAGTAAACATTTATCTCAATAGTGCTCACATGCTACCAAGTATTCAATAATAATAAAAATTAAAGATTTCTATCACAACTATAGTGTTTAGCAGTTATCAAACTTGATACGTGTAAATTTGAATCTTATTAATTTTAATCAATCAAACCTGGAACCTGGAGTCTTGTCCTCAAGAATGAGTGTGTTTCTTTTCTTTTGAGTCTCCTTCACTCAAGATGAAAAGTACTTTCTTCAACCTGTCATGTGTACTAATACAATATGCTATCTCGACAGAAATCTGAGTTAGGGAATAAACTCTATAACCTCATCTTTAATCAATCTAATACTTTGAATTTAATTTTGACCAATGGTTAGTATGATAACTTCAACTGATCAAAATGAAAACTAGATATTCATAACATTACAATAATTTCGTAACAAGTAGAGGCATATCAAAGTAATCAAACCTGGGGTGCATAGTTCCTCTGAATGTGTTGGATCCGAGATCCTTTGGGATCTATGATTGTTTCTTAGACAAAAGATCCTTTCTCCTGCAAATACTCTTTAGAATAATGATACAGTTTGAACATATGTAAGTACATACCTCTAACAATATTGACAGGTAGTGTCACCATCTGACACTAGTGGCAAGCAATAACAAACCTTTAAAACTTCAAAGTTGCAACTTGTAACTTAAAGTTAGCTAGATATTTGCTAGGGTAAGGTGCACTAGGACAATAAAATTAGTCCCAACACTTCACAAAAACTTTCACTACAACTGGCATGAAGGAACTAGAAATGCAACTGCAACTGATACTACAACTGATATTGCAATTGCAACTGATACTTCAACTACAACTAGTACTTCAACTGCAACTTAGGGTTTTATGAGGAAACCCTAAATTTTCAAACTTCAAATTTCAGAATTTTGATCCAGGGACTAGATGCGCCCTCCTAGGGTGAGATCCTAGATGTGGTTACTTCCCCCAACGTCCTCCTTAAACAGGGAAAACATCACACTTAGGGTTTATGCAGAAACCTTAATTCTGCAGCAACTGCAATACTGAAAAACTGGATTTTGGAGAGGGTGTGCTAAGGCTAGTCACTTCTTATGAACTGTGAGTTGGTCTCTTTCAGGCCTACTCTGATACCATGTTAAAGTTTTACTTATACAACTAGCAATTACATTTCTTCTTTATTATTATATTCATTTATCACATTAGCTGCATAAATAAGATCACTGAAAGAGAGGCAATCACAAAAACAATAGAGACACACATATTATCTTGGAAAACCCTCATGGGGGAGAAAATCCAACAAAAACTTCCTCAATATAGATAGAACAAAGACCGAACATAATATCCTCCTCTACTCCTTCACTAGGAAGAGTAGTGCACCACTTGACAAAGAAATATCAAGAGATAGATCATAAACCCTCCTTGACATCAACCCCCAGTTGCAACAACTTCTCCTCCAAGACTTGCGCACTACATAGCTAGGTGTGTATGTAACCAAATGAGGCACTGGCCTCTCTTATAAATAGTGGTCTGGCTAGCCTATAATTAGGTCTAGGCCGACCTATCACTTTACCCTCTTAATTTACAATTAACTGTCAAGGCAGAATAGGGTCGACTTTTACTAAGGCACAATAGGGCCTAATTAAATATAACATAATAATATTATTCAACTCTCTCTCAGGTAGAATATTATTCGAATTTACAATATTTCAACAATTTCAACATAAATAGGGGAGTTTCCTTAACTCGTCATCATAGCCGAGAGTCCAATGGAGGCTATGTTTTAGGGTTGTATCCAAGAAGAAGAAACAATTTTGAATTTTGGGGAACATACAAGATTTTGAATGTGGAATTTGAGAGAATGGAAGAAGAAAAAGTGGGAGTAGAAGCAACAAAGAGAGTAGTACTTGTTCTCCATGGGCAAACCACGTGGAATGAGGAGGTATGAGTTTAAGGCGACTCATAGTTCACACTTCTAACACACACAGGAGAAATGGAGGCTCATAATACTAAACAAATTATTCTCAAAGATACATTTGATGTTTTATTTCACAAGTCATTGTTGTTCCTTCCTTACCTTTTATTTGTGTGTAAATATAATAAATAAAACACTCCTAGCTATCCCTCTATACAAACTAAAATGTCCAAAACATACATACCACTTTAATCTCGAAGCGTAGTCCTTTTAAATAGATTTATAATATGTCCAAAGGAAAGTTTTAGGATATATGGATACATGATACATTTTATTTACGGAAACAGCGAGATATTTCACCCAATACAAAAATTTACACTATTGTGGCTACTCTTCCATATTGCAATTATGTTATTCATTGGCTATTCTCTCTCAAACATGTGTATTCTTCTTTAACTTTTTAACATAAAACTATAGTATCCAAACAAATATCTTCTTTTTCTTTTGTAACATATCCACCTTGTGCTTTCTTCGACGTTCCCTTTCTAGTGTTGTAGGGGTATGCTAGTTATTCAATTAGGAGTGATAGGTCTGAGAATCCATTTATTATTCAATGAAATAAACCACACTTGTCTATTCTCCATTGCGGAAAGAGGGTTGCTATAGAGAAATTGGAAGCGATAGGTGTGAGAACCCACTTTTTATTCAATTAGATCATTCACACTTCTCCATTCTCCTCAAATAGGTCATCTCAACTACAAAGAGGGTTGTTATAGAATAATTGGAAGTGATAGTTGTGAGAATCCACTTATTATTCAATTGGAAGTGATAGTTGTGAGAATCCACTTATTATTCAATTGGAAGTGATAGGTGTGAGAATCCACTTATTATTCAACTGGAAGTGATAGGTGTGAGAATCCACTTATTATTCAATTATATAATTCACACTTGTCTATTCTCCTTTGTGGAAAGAGGGTTGTTATAGAATAATTGGAAGTGATACGTGTGAGAATCCACTTATTATTCAATTAGATAATTCACATGCATTCATTCTCCTCTGTGGAACATGTTGTTCTTTTTAAACATATATGGGTTTTAAATAGGCCACCTCAATGACAAAGAGGGTTGTTATAGAATAACTGGAAGTTATAAGTGTGAGTTTCCACTTATTATTCAATTTGATAAGTCACACTTGTGTATTCTCCTTTGTGTAAAGAGGGTTGTTATACAATAATTGGAATTCATACGTGTGAGAACCCATTTTTTATTCAATTAGATCATTAACACTTATTCATTCTCTTGAAATAGGTCATCACAGCGACAAAGAGAGTTTTTATAGAATAATTGGAAGTGATAGGTGTGAGGATCCACTTATTATTCAATTGGAAGTGATAGGTGTGAGAATCCATTTATTATTCAATTGGATAATTCACACTTGTTTATTCTCCTTTGTAGAAAGAGGGTTGTTATAGAATAATTGGAAGTGATAGGTGTGAGAGTCCACTTATTATTCAATTGGAAGTGATAGGTGTGAGAATAAATTTATTATTCAATTAGATAATTCACACTTGTCTATTCTCCTTTGTGGAAAGAGGGTTGCTATAGAATAATTGGATGTGACAGGTGTGAGAATCCACTTTATATCCAATTAGATCATTTGCATTTCTCCATTCTCCTCAATAGGTCATCTCAACGACAAAGAGGGTCGTTATAGAATAATTGGAAGTAATAGGTGTGAGAATCCACTTATTATTTAATTGGAAGTGATAGGTGTGAGAATCCATTTATTATTGGATTAGATAATTCACAATGGTCTATCCTCCTTTGTGGAAAGAGGGTTGTTATAAAATAATTGGAAGTGATAGGTGTGAGAATGCACTTATTATTCAATTAGATAATTCACTCTTGTCCATTCTCCTCTATGGAACGTGTTGTTTTTTTAAAACATATCTCGCTTTAAAATAGATCACCTCAATTACAAACATGATTATTATAGAATAATTGGAAGTGATAGGTGTGAGAATCCACTTATTATTCTATTGGAAGTGATATGTGTCAGAGTCCATTTATTATTCACTTATATAATTCACACTTGTCTATTCTCCTTTGTGGAAAGAGAGTTTCTATAGAATAATTGGAAGTGGTAGGTGTGAGAACCCACTTTTTATTCAAGCAAAACATTCACACTTGTCCATTCTCCTCAAACAGGTCGTCTCAATGAAAATGAGGGTTGTTATAGAATAATTAGAAGTGATAGGTGTGAGAATCCACTTATTATTCAATTGGAAGTTATAGGTGTGAGAATCCATTTATTATTCAATTAGATAATTCATGCTTCTATTCTCCTTTGTAGAAAGAGGGTTGTTATAGAATAATTGGAAGTGATAGGTGTGAGAATCCACTTATTATTCACTTTGATCATTCACACTCGTCTATTCTCCTTTGTGGAAAGAGGGTTGTTAAAGAATAATTGAAAGTGATAGGTGTGAGAATTGCTTATTATTCAATCAAATAATTCACACTTGTCCATTCTCCTCTTTGAAACATGTTGTTCTTTTTAAACATATCTGGCTTTAAAATATGTCACCTCAATAATAAAGAAGGTTATTATAGAATAATTAGAAGTCATAGGTGTGAGAATCCACTTATTATTTAATGGGAAGTGATAAGTGTGAGAGTCCACTTATTATTCAATTAGATAATTCAAACTTGTCTATTCTCCTTCCTCCTTTGTAAAAAGGAGGTTGTTTAAGAGGATTGTTATATAAAAATTGGAACATGTATGAGAATTCACTAATTATTTAATTAGATAATTTACACTTGTCCAATTGTCCTATGAGGAATAAAATACACCTATTTAAAATAATTTTTACAATTATAAATTTTTCTTTGTTTTGATAAACTCATCATATTTAATTTTCCTATTTTATATAAATATTATTTTAAATATAATTTTTTTTTTTTTTGGTTTTTATAAAACAAAAAATATACATCTTTATGATATTTTTTATTATAATTTTTTATATAAATTCAACAAGATTAATTTGTTATTAAGCATAAAGTTCAAACAAAATAACATGACCTTATTACATCAAAATGACTCCAAGCCCTATTTTTAGAGTTTTTTTCCAAATGAAAATTTGCTCAATTATATTAAGATAATATAATTTTTATAACCCAAAAGTATCAATAATAGCAAGTCTGAACTTGACTATCTTGACTACCAAAACATGTTTTACAAAAAGTCTATGCTATCTCCACAGTCGTCCACCAGAGATGTCAAGAAACAAACATCCAAAATTTTTGAAGGGAGCCCAAAAGAACCATAGAAAGATAAAATAAACAAAGTGCTAGTCTCCACGAGATTGATCTGCTGACCGCCTCCCACCAAAAAAAAACAAAAGTTCACAGGCTGACTCACAGGACCATCAAAAATTAATATATATTAATCTGTCTAATAGGTCCCACCAAATCTCCCGTCCAAAGTTGTAGTGAAATGATTCCTTCAGTTGCTAATAATGCCTTCTTTGACAGCGAGTCCGCTTCCATTTTGTATTCCCGGTAGATATGAAAAAACTGGACAGTTGTAAACCTGTTAACCGACATAGCTGTTCTGTGTTTTCAACTTTCTAAAGTAGACACCTGTAAGACATTTTTTCGATTTAGCCAATCAATAATTATCTTTGAGTCACCCAAGACTTGTATCTTGTGAAGATTTAAATGATCAGCTAAAAATAGGGTTACCCATGCACCCAATAACTCAGTCTTTGTATTAGTCCCTTTACCACAGTTGAAAAACCAATTATAAACCTTGTTTAAAGATAATCTGAGGATACATGCCGCTCCGCTACAAGTACCTTGGTTCTGAGCAGCACCATCAAAAAAGGTCACCGGATAAACAAGAGGGAAATTAGGATTGAATCTTCGTTTAGTAGTAGTGCCCAAGCTTTCCTCGGGCTTTTGCAATGCTCCCAGAACTTTAATAGCAACCACATGTATAGATGGTTCTTTTCCTTCAAATAATACCGCATTCCTTTCTAGCCAAATATGCCAAACAAAGAGAGTTGCCAGACTAGCAGAAATTGTCTTGTTATCCAAACAATTTGTAAGACAAACATCAAGATTTAAACCTTCCCACTTATCCTTGAGTTTTTTAATGGAGCAAATTTTAATCCATGTTTGTTTGGTAAAGATACATTGAATAAAAAGATGAGCATTATCTTCACTGGTGTTTTTACATAAATGACACCTTCCAGGCCCCAACCAACCTCTTTGTTAAAGAATTTTCCAAGTTAAAACCTTATCTGCCACTGCTAGCCACATGAACAAATTGATTTTTAGTTGTATGTTCCCCTTCCAGATACGTCTGTGCCAATTTTTTATACGTTGGAAGTTCTGAGTGGAAATAATGGCCTCGTATGAATTCTTTGTGTTTAAAATTCAAGATGAATCACCTCCAGTCCAGATGATTTCATCATCAGAGTTCGATATAGCAATGTCAGAGGCTTGAAGAACCCTCTTATAATTTTCCCACTCCACTGCTAAATTGCCTGTAAGTTTCAGATCGAAACTGCTATACCAAGTAGGAAGAATAGAAACCAATTCCTGTGGCCGCCAAGCCTGAGCTAGGACTGTGATCCGATTGTGATTAAGTTCATTAATAAGGGCATTGGATAAGAAAGAGTCCTCTCCCAGCCCTAAGATTCTATCTCTCCCAATTTCCACTTGATAACCAGTACCCGTCTTCCAACTAAGCCAATTAGTAATCATAGGAACTACCTTAACGAGACTAGTCCAAATTTTAGAGGCCGTAGGATATTTTAAATTCTCAGATTTTAGCCAACTTGTCACTGATAGATGTGGTAAATACTTTCTCTTTAAGATTTTTTTCCACGGTCCTTTTTTTGTGAGCACCCACCATAGAGTCGATGTTGTCAAAGCTTTATTGAAAGAGTGTATGTTGCATAAACCCCATCCTCCCAAAAAATTTGGACGAGCCAATAACTCCCAACGACAAAGGTGATAATGTTTAGAATCAGTGTTCCCATTCCATAAGAAATTAAAGAGTAAAATTCTTAAACGGTTGAGAATAGACCGAGGGACTGAAGCTAGAGAAAACCAGTACATAGGTTGACTTTCCAGAACAACTTTACATAAAGTGAATCTTCCTCCCAAAGATAACCACCTGTAACTCCAGTTATTTATCCTCTTCTCCACTTTTGTTAATAACCACTGCCAATCTTCAGTTTTCTGGATACCTGCTTTAAAAATGTACCCAAGGTATTTGAAACCACAGGAAAGATCAGTAAAATTGAACGGGAGAATTTGCTTGAACAGGCCCAATTCAACTTCCGACAAACCAGACATATGAACCATTGACTTAAAAGGATTCATACTAAATCCCGTAACCAAACATAACTTATCAATCAGGCGAATAATCACCTTCCATTCCTGCAGAGAAGCATAAGTTAGCAATAAAACATCATCGACAAAAAACAGATGAAAGATTTTCAAGAGTCTCGACACTTTAATTCCAGTTAAAGACCCTTCTCTTTGACTCTTTTTCAGTAGCAAGCTTAAGGTCTCCATCATCAAAATGAAAAGTAATGGTGACATCGGGCACCCCTGCCGAAGACCTCTTCCACTCCTGAAAAAATATGTTTCCTCCCCATTGACAAGAACATCCATAGATGTCGAGTTTACACAGGCCATTATCCAATTTGTCATGGCCACTCCAAACCCTACTTGGAGTAAAATCAAGAGCAGGAAATCCCAATCAACATGATCATAAGCTTTTTGAACACCGAGCTTCAGAATCAGAGCTTTTTTATTTCCCTTTTTTATGCTATGAATACACTCATGGGCTGTACCTATAGCATCATGAATTTGCCTACCCTCTAGGAATCCAAACTACTCTGCTGAGAGTGTCTTTGATAGTACAGGTTTGATCTGGATAGCTAAAACTTTTGAGATCATTTTATAAACAAGATTACAAAGCGAAATGGGTCTAAAGTCCCCAAATTGTTGAGGATTATTAATTTTGGGAATGAGTGTTTGAAAGGTAGAGTTTAAGCTCCCTTCCAAACAACCACTTATTCAAACATCCTCCACAACATTTATAAGATCCTCTTTAATTAAGTCAAAGAAGTGTAGAAATAATTCCACAATCCAGCCGTCAGGGCCCAGACTCTTCTCCCTCTTGAAAAGATTTAATACCATTTTCAATTCCTTTTCACTAACTGGTTCATAGAGAGCCTGAGCTTCTTCTTCATTGATCCATCTATTGAAACATCTCGCTGCCTCAACTTGTTCAGTGGTTGAAGGGATAATAGTTGGATTGAAAAAATCTTTAAAGTGTTTTTTTGCTTCCTTCAAGATCTCTTCTTGACCTTTATGAACGAGGCCACTATTATCTCTGATTTCCCATAAATGTTTATTAATACACTTGTGATTGACATACTGATGAAAGAACTTGGTATTAATATCACCACTTTGTAACCAGTCTGCCCTGCTTTTAAGCCTCCAATGGTCCTCCTGAACTTTCAGTAACTTATTCCTTTATGATTCCAGTTGAATCAAAGTTGACTCATCCTCCGGGTTGAAAGTACCATCCACAATCTTTTGTAATAAAACTTTGATATCAGATTCGAGTTTTAACATAACAACCAACTCCCGAGTTCTGACTCTTTTGACCCAACCTTTTGTTATATTTTTTAAATCCTTCAGTTTCCTATTAACTCTTCATTGAATATCATCCTTCTGAAGATACTTCGGATTCAACCAAAGTTCATGTACCAAATTGTTATAATCAGAGTCTAACAACCAGTGAGGATTAAACTTAAAAGGGAAAGCTTTAGGATGAGTCGTTGAATCCAACTGTAATAAAATAGGAGCATGATCAGACACAAAGGGAAGCACCACAATCGATCTAAACAAATTGGTATTCAATAACAAGTCTGCTGACACCCAAAACCTGTCCAACCTTTTGTCTATGAAATATGTGCCCAAGCGCCCATTCCTCCAAGTCAGTGCAATTTTATCCGGATGAGCATCCACTAAATTATCATCATTGAACAAGGAAATGAAAAAGTTAGACAGAGGCCCACTACAATTACTTCCTCCCCATACTTCACCACTAGAATTCGTAAAGTTCAAATCACCAGCAATCACAAGGTTCCTTAATGAGAGGAGTCCATTGTTCATCAAAGAGGTCCAGAAAAATTTACGCTCCAAACACGATCCATAGATATTGAGAAAGTTGATTTTCTTTTTTGATGCATTGATCTTACCTATTAACAAAATCCCACCTCGTGTAAGGAGAGGAATCAAACTGAAAAAAGGAAGGATCCCACATCACAAGTAAGCCCCCAGAGGTACCAACCATGTTGACTGCACAAATATCCCAAGATGGTCAAAATCTAAAAGCAAAGGATCTGGCTTGAATGTCTGTAACCATAGTTTCTTGTAAAAAATTAATATTAGGTAGAGTAGTATCTAAAACCCGTTTGAAAGCAACAACTTTAAGGGACCCGCCAATCCATCAAATATTAAGGGATAAAAAAATCATGGGTTAGACCTTTCTAGAGCCTTCACCGCTCTAAGTGCCCCACGGTCAGACGTGGTAGGTTTCTCCACTGAACGAAGAGTAATTTTTGTCTGAAGTTTTTTCCTTATGCTTCTGGTCTTAACTGGAGAGTATTCTATGCCCCGTCCTCTTGACCAGGCATAATCCTTGTATGTAATGACCTCAGCTAGTGGTGTCGTATTAACCTCTCCCGAAAAGTTCGTTGGATTGATGAGTGCTTTGCCAAAATAGGTAGGAAGAGGTACTGGAGGATCACTATCCTTTAGATAGGGGATCAAAGATTCCAGTACTTCGCTGAGGGAGGATTCCCCTTCCTATGGTTCCCGACAACCTGAGAGACAAGGATTTTCATCGCTATTCCTATGGAACTTGAGTAAAGGCAATACTGAAAGAAGGAGTGTCAAGGGAAGGCAAATTACTTGTAGTAAAAACACCAGACGGAGAAGGAGGTAGGGATTCCCCTTCTAGTAATCCTTCTTGTTCACTTGGTTGTGACGGAGCCGAAGCCACAGGTCCCCCAGACTTCAAAGGATCAATCAATGGTAAGGGAGAGGAAGGTAAAGGTCCTGGCAAAGTAGGCCCCTTCCCTGCCCCCGCAGAATCCTTCCCGAGGGATACTGAAGTAATAAGTGAAGGGAAATTCTCCAAATCATCATTTTCCAGTAAAGAAAGCGAGTTATATAAAGATGGACAGTAGTGAAGTAACTTACCCGAAACAATGGCTTCAAAATCTGGCTTCAATGGTGACTCTGATCCTGGATACACACATTCAGTCCAAACAAATTTCTCCTCCTTTTCAACTTCCTCCAAATATCTGTGTAGTGTTGTATTCTCTGATATATCATCTTCCTCTCCCTTTCCCCCACAATTACTGTGCAGGTGTCCTGTTTTATGGCAAATGTTGCACTTGAATGGGATTCCGAGGTAATCCAACCTCTGGACAAATCTTCTACCTCGCCAATCGATCTCTAGTAGTTCAAGTAAGCCTTTATGAACATCAAGCTCCACCAAAATTTTGCCTATGTTCCTCATGGGAGCAGATAAAAGCTCTGGTCCTAGTTCCAGGAAAGTACCTAAAGAGTTTCCAATTGCGGCCAAGGCTTCTTTGTTCCAGAAATGTAGAGGAAGACCGGGTAATAAGACCTAAACATGTCGTTGGTGGACATATTCGGTATCAGGGTTAAATGCAAGCCTCCACCACTTAAGCATTAAAATGCAGCGCCCCAAAATCCAGTTCTGGTTAAGTAGCAGGTTCGTGTCTTTCAGGCACTTGCAGAGAATTCCAAACCATTCTTTGGTAAGTGAAATAAACTTCGGCAAGTATCCCAAAAGCAGCCCCTAGGTCGTAGCCACCCATTCCCCCAAATCAACCTTAATGAGATACTTATAAGACAGCGTGCCTACCAGTCCGCATAGGGCCAGGCTACAAGTCTCTGCTAGCCCGACATCGGAGCCCAAAACCATTTTATACACCTTCTTTTTAGCTCTCCACTACCTTCTACTAATGCGAGAACGAAGCCCTAGAATGCTACCTTCCTGCACAGGCCGAAAGGGAGAATTCTCGTTGCTAAGAAAAAACTTACGTCGAGGAACATAACCCCCCTCTATTCTCTATCTAAAACTCAGAGGATGATTCGAAGTCCCGGGAGAAAGAGATAAAGGGATAGTATGTTTTTTATTAATCACATTAATGGGACGAGACCCGAGAGAGTACTTCCCTCTAGAAAGGCTTCCAGGTTCTCTAAGTTCTGTCTTATCGAAAAGACCAGCCTCCTTCCAAAGTCCTGATCTGCCTCGCTCATGAGGTTATTAACGGATTCCTCAACACTTGGCATAGTTGGTAAGGTTGAGGGGTTCCGCCTATGTCACCCCAGGCCCGACTACCCAAACACCATTAATAGTCTGCTTACTTACGTGTAGTGTAGTAAGAAAGAGTAATAACTAGAGTAATGGCATATTAAACCGCACAAGGACCACTTTGCCGGAGCCCTATTCTTAGAGTTATCACATTAAATTAGTTGAGAATGATAAGGACAAATCAAGGCCGTGAAGGATTAATGTGCATGGCATTGCTTGATGTACCATATTGAAACAATTCTCATACTCAATATCCTTAGAAAAACTATGTGGTTCAAAGAGCTTTTTAAGTGTGGTAATGTACTCAAATCAATGGCCCTCAAAGTAATGGTGGAGAAGTTATTCATGATAAATTAGAAGCTTAAATATTGAGAGGAGTTCGATATTTAAAAAGCTTAATTTAGATTTGTTGTGTCAAATTTTCATAATGTGTATATTGTTGTTCATAGCTTCTTATTTTTTATCTTCAAAATGTTTGCGTTTTGGATTTTATGATATGTAATCTATATTTCCAACAAGAGAAATAATCTATATTCCCAACAAGAGAAATAGATTTATGTAAAAGTTGTTAAAAATTTGATATAAAAATAAGATATATAAATGTAAACATAGTTGAATAAAGAAAGAATTAACTTGGAGTCGTTTTATTCTATGCTAATTTTTTTTTTTTTCAAAATTTGATGACACAAAAAGTTAGTATTCCATTATTTGAAACTTAGCCAAATTTTTGATGATTTGGGTTTTTAAATTGGATAAGATTGTTAAAAGCATTAATCTGCATGCATTGGATTATAATCATTGTATAACATACATGTTTGAATTTTTTGTCAAATTCTTATTAAATTTGTGAAAAAAACAACTCAATTGATACAAGAATAGTATACCCTTATAAAAATGACAGATTACTAAATAAATAAACAAAAAAAAGAAACAAATTGAAAAATATGTTATACTTTTTTTTCTAAAATATAAACACCTATAAAATTATAAAAATGACCAATTACTAAATAAATAAACAAAAAAAAAAGAAACAAATTGAAAAATATGTTATAATTTTTTTTCTAAAATATAAACACCTATAAAATAAAATAGAGGGACTAGGGATGGGAAGAGGTGCCCATAAAATGCATGTGAAGAAAAGAAGTATTCATGAAATAAAGATAAGGATAATTTATGATGTTGGTAAAGATATAATGATAATCATCTAAATTGAATATATATTGCACAAATATATTGATATACAAAATATAAATATAAAACAAGTCATAGAGAGGTATTAAATATATAAATATAAATATAAAACAAACTATAGAGAGGTATAAATCAAATCATAGAAATGTATAAACAACAAATTTAAATTGTGAAAAGAGAAGGATAAACAATAAAGGAACAATCATAAGATTACAAAGACTAATCACAAAGAAAATACCAACATAGAATGATACCAAATAAAGATTGCTTTTATGAGGACCACTTACTTAGGGTTTCATTTCTCTAGCGATGTCGATTGGGAACCCATGGCTTACTAAGATTGAGGCATCATCCTTATAGAGATCATTCTTTATTTTCTCAATTTCAGTGACCTTCCTTATACCTCTTTTTGAGTACTGCAAAAACTTTGGTAAGGACCTTGGGTTTTCAATACAAATGTAATAAAATCTAAACAATGATTTGAAATGGATCACTACAAAATTTGCTATTTATTTTGATAATTTATGGGTGGAAAAATTGGAGCTAATGGCTTGTAGGATCCATTTTAGGGGTAGGTCCTATTTTGGTGATTTAGGGTATTGGAATTTTTGGATTCTATTTGAGGCATTACACTATCAATTCTTGGTGTCAAAAATTTCGATACATAGTTCTTTGCATCTTGAAATTGTTCTACACATTGAAATCTTTCCAATGGTACAAACATCACCTCGATCGAAGTTCATATGAGGAAGTTATGTATCGTACAAGTTGACATATCCTATTGACTATCATGGTATCGATTGGATGTGACATCATCTCCCATTTCCCACACATGTAGATCTAGTCACATGTGGACTCTCAAGAAGATTCTAGAGGGTCCAAAACCCTATCCTTATTTAGGAGTTGAGGCATGTAAAAAATAGTAACACTAACCCTATATGTTAAAGTCATAAGGAAGAACAAGAAGAACAAGAATTAGTGGAAAGGCTCAAAGATAAGGTCATCATTCCTCATATTACTCCCATTGAAGTACAATAAATAGTATATTCCTCTAATAGCCACTTTTAATGGTCCATATAACTAAACATTTACTACTTAGGATAATGAATATATCCCAAGATAAACATAATATGTCTAAATTAGGGTTAGGACAAAAATTTTTAATGATCCCCACCTTAATCATAAATCTATACAAGTGTATGAGCTAGGCAACAAACAATTCTAGTGCAAATTCTAGTAATATATCCAAGTATTCAACTTGATACTCATGGTCTGAAACCTCATGAGTGTTAATGAATATTTTCCTAAAAAGGCCACCAAAAGTGGATGTTGAATACCAAATTTGGAAATTTAAGTCATTATGAAATAAAAGAGGTAGATAACCTCTAAGTGTTCATTGAGTGAACCCAAAAATGATGAGATAAAACCCTAATGAGAAGTGAGTTGGACACAAATCTAACACATCCCAAAACCAATGAGAAAAAACCTTAATGTGAAGAGAGTTGGTTGCAAGTCTAACACATCCCAAAACTTGAAAAATGCTTGACAATCCATCATGGAAAGTGAAAATGATGAATAATAATCTATCCTCTATAAGGTTTTAAGATGATATCTATAAAGTTTAAATACTATAAAGTAAACAAATGTGTTCACAAAACTGCTCTTAGAAAATGACACATAAAAAACTATTAATAATCTAGCTAACAAAAAAAGTGTTGATTAACACCCCAATTTTGTATCTTGTAAAAATTCAGAATTCACGTGTGAAAACCCATGATTGATTCGACAATGAGTGAATCAAAATCCTTCCAAAAAACACTAAGAAGTAAACTAGGTGAATTGCTAGTATTGCTTCAAATCATGAAACCAAACCATCAGTTAAAGTGTCTAACAATCATGCAAGTAACAAATCTGCAGATGACTAAATCCTCAAATTCCATAATGTGGAAAACCATACATCCTTACTAGTGTCTTGAAAATCCATCAAATATCATTCTCAAAGTATCATCAAACTCTTTAAAATCCTCAAAAAATAACATCAAGTGTTGGACTATCTCGACAAATAACCTTTAAAGTTCAAACTCACCAATCCAAAATGTCCATGTCAAAATTATCAAATTTTGAATTTGCAATTAATCCATCATCTTGTTTGGAATCCATCATCAATCATGTCTTGAATCCATCATCCTGAATACACTATAATCCTCAAAATCAAAAGTAGACTTCAAAACTTGAATTTTAACATCATAAATGGCTCCCCTCTATCAACTAAAATGTGAGAAGTCCCTAGACCTATAAATCAACAATTTCAATATAATCCCTCCACAAAAGTGGGAAAGGGTAACCATACTATCTTTGTGTAGAGTAAAAAAACTTGATCTTTATCTCAAAAGAATAGATCAAGTGGGCCCCTATCATTCCCTGAAATCATCAAGTTTTAGATCAAAACATACCCATCCATTTATATATGAAACCTCTCATAATAAGCATGTTTGTACTTGTTTATGAACATGATGGTAAGACTACTCCATTAAATTTTCTTCCATAGTCTAGTGCCAAATACCTAATTATTTGAAATGTAACTATTTCTAATAATTCTTTACTCACTTTTGACACCTTAACCCTTCTTTCATTAAATTTGGATTAATTCTAGTGTAATCCCCTTTGAAGATAGGCCCAAAAAAACTTTCCAAAGTCCAAAATTGAGGTTTCTAAAGTGTAAAGTATGGTTCCAAAAGTGCCAATATTATTGACACTTTTCAATTAATTATTGACACTTTTTGAATCCGATATTGGCACTTTTAGAGCTAGATTTTGCATTTTTGAAATTCAAAATTGACACTTTCAAAATATGATTTTGCACTTTTGAAAATTGATATTGGCACTTTAGGAATTTTATTTTACACTTTTAGAATCCAATATTATCACTTTTAGAATTTGATTTTTCACTCTACAAACCTCAATTTTTTCACACAATTTTCAATCACATGTAATCTTATCATTCATAACTTTTAAAATTGCTTACACATAATCTATAATTATTAGTCCCTACCTTCGACCAAGGACTATAACAATCTCCTCGCGGTCAACCATCATTGACCACCTATTAATAGGTGTGTTCTGCTACATTAACTGGGGTATTTTGTATGTTTTTTACACAGTTTCTTAAAGTTTTCATAAAATTCACTATTAAATTGATTTATTGTTAAAAATAATTCATTTTTTTATTTTTCTAATTTTACAAATAAAATTCCTTATTGGTTCAATGCTCAATGACATGACCTTAATACCATGGTGTATGTGATTTATTTTCCTCGATTATTAGAGTTTATAAATTTTATTATTATTTTTTAAAATTCTTATTGGCTTGCACATATTTCTCTGACAAATAGTGCAGACATTGCAGTCGATGTCTGCAAAGCATCTCTGACAATGTTCAATGTTTGTCCTGACATGTTTCTCATCCCCACCTCACCACCGCCTCACTTCCCAACACACCTATAGTTTCCATATTTACTTTATGTTGCCACCATCTTCATCCGGTTAGAAGACCAGCTTGTAGAACTACATTTAGATGATGCTAGGTTACATGCTAAACCTAAGGAGCATGCAAATACTAAAATGTTCGATGGAGCTGTATCTATAATTTTACCTGATGTTCTTCCAACAATATAAAGACAAACATACTAGAGGGGATTCATGAAGATTCAACTACATATGATCGAGAGTCAGATAATTTTTTTGTTATATGATGCGATGAAGAGTTGCAGTAGGATACTGCAATGCAGAAGGATGATTCATATAAGAATGACTACATGTGCAATTGTATTCCTATTTATATTCAACGAGTTTGGTCAATATGCTCATTGAAGGAGAGAATAACAGGTTAGCTCATTTCCCCGGTGCAAAGAGTTCAATTTTAAGAAGCATACTTCCTGTGTTTCTTTCATAAAAAAAAACATATATCTCTTCTTTTTAAAGTTATATCTTTGAATAGATAACTCTACAAGGATTATTTCAGTATCTAAATTTATGTATTGTTATTATTTTTAGTGCGAATGTAAGAGTACCTGAGTGCAAGCGATGCTCATGGTGTTCCTTCATTGCTCTCTACTCACTATGCTCCTCGATTTCTATGTGGCATACCTACAGAAAATAGATTGACTTGATACATGTATTTCCAGTTCCAAAATCGTCACCTTGATGGGATTGTGACTAGTATCATCATTTCGGGTTAGGTGGGAAAATCATAAGAAAAATGTTATTATTAGTGTAGATCAGATCTCAGAGCTAGCTATAATGCTCCTTTCTCTATGTATGTATTTGTTGGTGGTGGCTATGGGTATTTACCTGGTGGTGATTTTCTTGTGTACGGATTTATTGGTGGTGGCTATGGGTTTCTACCTTGTGGTGGTTCACCTTTGTAAGAATCTATCAGTGGTGGCTATGGGTATTCCCTGGTGGTATTTCTTCTAGCCGTATGCCTGCGTCACCTACAATTTGAATAACACTAATATGATGTAAGGAATAAGGCACAATGACTATCATAATCATAATGAGGTATAATATGCATCAATGTTTTGTTACTGGAAAAGAGTTGTGTGTTCAAGATAATAATAGTGTTGCAATTTTCTATTATTTCCATTTCTAGAAAGCTCAAATGCATCTATTTATTTTTTTGATTACCATATTTGAATAGTGTGAAAAAGGTACGTATGATTTTTTAGAATTTTTATAGTATATGCAATTCAACACTCAAATTATTTTTCCATATTAGTTATCGATCATCCAATATGGGCAAATACAACAATACAATACTAGGATTGGAACCCTAAATAGAAAAAGAAAACACTTACCACCAAGCACAGAATAAAACCAAACACTTTCCAAAAAGAACATAATAAAACCACTTGCTAGATCTCACAATGAATACCAAACCCCAAACGAAGACCAAAATTCCAAAATGAATTCATTGGCCAACAAACAAAACCGAGCCAGAAATGTGAAAATGAAACCTAGGGAAACCCACAAGATGGAAACCACCCGATGCTCACAACCTAGC
This sequence comes from Picea engelmannii, assembly GCA_009831015.1. Lineage (NCBI taxonomy): Eukaryota > Viridiplantae > Streptophyta > Pinopsida > Pinales > Pinaceae > Picea > Picea engelmannii. The sequence goes on from ML790204.1 coordinate 226,776, forward strand.
GCAACCCACAGGCTGGAAACCACCCGACGCACACGCTCAAATACAATGCAATACATAGGTTGGAGAATGATATAGTGAACTCAAACCCGCGACCCAACATAGAATACCTCATATCTTAATGTGTTGGTCTACATCCAGGAAATAGAGGTTGGTGACAAGGATAAAGGTTTGTCAGTCTCGCGTTGCTCCAACAACCCCATTCGATCTTGGATTATGTTATATTCTTAGGATTTCCGTTGAAGAATGACACAATTGATCTCATGCAATATGACCTTTTCCGATAAGAGATGTCGCCCGATCCATCAATCTATTCAATCGTTCAATGTCTTGCCTTCTTTCTCTATCGATATTTTCTTGTAAGGATAGAGCTTGATGGTGTTCAATTATCCTAGAAAAAATCCCATCAATAAATTCCTTTTTTAGTGACACATGCTTCCTTTTTTGTGACACATACCGTCTTTTCAGTGACACATGACTTCTTTTCAATGACATGTATTTAACTTAGTGTTTAATGTTTAATTAGTCAATAATTTTTAAATTGTAAACTTAGGATAAAAAATATGGATGATCAAACAATCATGTAAACAATTAATAAAATACCAACCAATCTATGTAAGAAAAGCACTATAATCTGTCATCCTTAGTGATTTGCACAGAGCGATATTTGGTGTCTCACAATTTCCTCAGTGTGATATTTTATTGCAAAGTGGATTAATAAGTAGACATCTCAATGATCTAATCCAAGTCCTTTTAAATGAGCCAAAACCTTTGTTATATGTACCTAATATGTATTGTACACAGTATAGATCTTTGGCATAAATTCTTATCATATTTAAGAAAAAAAATTGTATAAATTAACAATTGCAAATCAAGATACACACATAAAAACTATTTTGTATTACGTATAATCACAATATAAATACAATTACAAGTAGCTTAAGATAGATAGCTATCTTAACTACACAATCTAGATAGTTGAGATAATATCTCCTTAACAAACTCAAATCCAAACCAATTCTATTGTAAGCATTATTCTAACACTCATGGAAGCATTACTTCCAATACCCTCCCTTAATGCTTACATTACAAATATTATATCATAATTACAATACTCAAATTTCAGCATAGATATTTGTCATGATATGGTCTTCATCAATACTACTATCCACTCTGAAATCTTTCGGTATACGCTCTTTCTTCTCCACAACTTCAATCTTTCCATTCAACTCATTTAAGACAACAACGCTTCTGACCATCATTGACGAATTTGTAGAATTGATGCTTCTCGACCTCCTGAAGGACAATCTCGATACTGAATTATCCTATGGATACACTACCATCTAGGGAATTCCCCCGAAGAGAAAATTCCGACAGTTATATAGGATAGTGATCTAATTACTGGATATTTTTAGCAGTCAGTCATACAACTGACCTTTTTAAATGCACATACAATAATATATACATAACCTGTAATTGATGACATTAAAGCACCGAAGTACAACAAGTCCCACCAACATCTGATAGAATGTAGACATAATCAAATCCGTGATGTATTCTCTTGGCATCGAAGAACGTTGAGAACCACTAATTTAAATTGTGTTACTTTGTTCAATTAATTGGTTCTTTTTACTTTAATTTTACAAACAAAAACAATACAAACTCAATTTTTTTTTGCATACATACAAACAAACATCCACCCATCTCACATATTTTCTTCTCGTGTCTTCAAAAATTCCAATGTAAGGCGTCGATAAAAATGTTGACCATTTGAATAGGATGCATATTCGTAATGCGCATTGCTTGGAGAACATATGTGTACGAGATGGCTCAAATATATGAACATACCCATTGTTGAAGCAAAGATCCCTTTGGGAATGTTGGTTTGTATCTGGTACAACCTCCATGAAAATCCGACACAGAGAATTCAACGCCATCCTGTACGCACTCCGGGAAGAGATTTAACACAAAAAAAACCCTGCAAAAGCCTTGTAAGAGGATATTGCTATATACCAGGCTACAAATAATAATGGTAAGACATAATAATATATCTGTTAAAGAACAGATGAGAACCACTTTCGTTCTCGTTTACACAAAGGAAAGATTCATAAATGGCCATTGTATACACATTGTAACTCGCAAAGTAACAAATACAGTTCCGTCTTGATTCAGAGAACACAATCAACGAATTTCTCAGCAATATTCTAATGAATTTCTGCGCAGTTATCCATTTTTCCACTTTGCTCCTTTTCCAACAATCTACATAGTAGATGACGACTCTCTCAACAACAAACGAATCTTATTTCTCTCTCTTATGCAACGCCTCTTACATGCAGCAAATTGTACTACTCTCATCTTCCTGGGCCCTCCCGTGAGGGAGTTAAGCCCATAGCACTCAACTCTGATACCAAATTGCAAATCAAGATACACACAAAAAAACTATTTTGGATTACGTATAATCACAATATAAATACAATTACAAGTAGCTTAAGATAAATAGCTATCTTAACTACACAATCTAGATAGTTGAGATAATATATCCTTAACAAACTCAAATCCAAACCAATTCTATTCTAAGCATTATGCTAACGCTCATGGAAGTGTTACTTCCAATATTAGCAAACTCCTTTGGTAAACCAACTCCATCATGAACTAATTGCTTGCATGACTTTTATGCACCTATCGACACCAAGGCTTTCATGGCATATTTTAAAATTTTTGAGCCTTTCAACAATATGGTCGCACCATAAGAAGGATTGATTTCTTAAACTTCAACAATGGACTTGGGTTCTGTGTTAATATGCATGGGAACAAAACTTTGTAACGTGTTTAGAAATTTCATTACCTACATTTGATAATTTGAAGTTTGGACTTGATGCAACGCAACCAGTGAGCTTGTAGGTTGTGGTGATAGCCTTTGAAACTTAAACTTTTCAAGAGTTGAAAAAGGCAGAAAAGGTCCGCATTTATTGAAGTGAAGGTATCGATAGAATTTACGATGGAATTAAATTAAATTTCATTGAAAACATAATGGTTAAAGCATAGGTTTGGTAGTTTGTTTGTGTTTTTGAAATGCCTTGAATTTCCATAAAATTGATAATCCACATTCGATTTACTGAGCCAATTTCCAGAAAGCATTAATTTGCTAAGTGTGCATGTTTATCTCTATGTTTCATGTTATTACTACCAGCTCATTTGCGTTAATGTCTACTTTGTGTAAAAACAAGTATTTCTTGTCCAACTTCAAATGATGGTAAAAAATGCAATTGGAAGAGATTGTCCTTGTTTCCTCTCCTCCAAAGAAAATGATGTATCATAATCAAATATTTGATGGAAAAATACAAGGAAAATTTTAGTTGTGAGGAAAAGAGAAGAGAATATGATATTTTAAAGTTGTATGGCTATGTCAAGACGTAAAATAAAACATATCTCACTGTGGTTTTAACACACCTACACAACTTATGTCAAAAAAATTAAAAACACCACATGTTAAAATGTATTCACTAACACAAAATTATTTGGTTTCCCAATGTTGTGTATAACCAATGAGGAACCTTCGTAGCTTTTCTCCAAGTAGATCGCCAAGATATTTTGCTTCCTCTTTCTTTTACATTCTTATAAGAGATGGATTTTCTTATATTATAGGTTGAAGAGATAAGATCTGAGAGGATAAACCATGGGGAGATTTATGACCACATGGCAAAGATTTGGTATTCACCAACTTAGTTCGATACTCACCAAATGGATTTTTTCAATGAAGGAAGATCATGATGAAAGTAGATTCTCTAGAGAAATTGATCTCTAACATGGGATTTTTTAAGAACCTTCCTGGGAAATTACCAATCCACGAGACAAATCACAAGAACGAGGCCTTCCAAAGAATGGAGTTGAGCTCTCTGATTTTTAATAAAGTATAGTTGCTTCACAATACTTACAATGCTAATTAATGATGTCCTAAGTTGTCAAATTCCTAAATGACTTATTAGAATACTCCAGATATAGATATAAATCCAAAATATTCTACGGACTCTGAAAAATTCCTTATTTTTTATGGTACATAAAGATTCATGTAACACGGTAAAAGCATTAAACAAGTACAAGATAGAACAATCCTTCAACCAACACTATGGATTTTAGTGCTAAGACACGACTCAAAATACTGAAGGTGACAATTGTTGATGTTCCAATTCATTCAAAAAGCAATCAATATTGCATTAGTCATTGGTTCGAGTGAAATATTTTTTATATTTTTATATATTTTTAATATATATTTGAGAAATGAATTAAGTTATGACTATCATCATCTTCTCTCCAATCGTTATCATTATCATGATCGTCCTCTATGTTTTCATTATCCTCCACCTTTGTCTGATTGTCTTTGCTAGAGCTATCAATATTACATCCCTACATGCCATCCATATTATATCCCTGAATGCCATCAATTACAAGGTATTTGGACAATTTGTTAGGCCATGCACAACAAATTCCCACAGAAATGAAAAAATATTCCCGGAGAAATATTGCTAACCTTGATGGAGGAAAAATGACATGGTTCTCCTATAGAGAAAATATAAATGATAATTTTATCTACAGTCGTAACATAGGAGCCTCTGAAAAGTCTTACTAGGCACAATTGGTGGTCATCAATTGTTACCACAATTTCACCTTCTAACTTGCAAACGTGAAGGCTTATGGTTTCTGAATGAAACATAAGAGCTGGCGTCTTTTCTTTAAATAGTAAGGGTGACACGTTGGTTGAATTGTTGTTGTTATTCTTCGACAAGTTTCCAAACCTATATCCAAGACTTTCATTTTCAAGCCATGTTGTTGAAGAAGTATTTTAGCACTACCACACAGAACATCTAACATAATGTGATGTTCAGGATGCATATGGACAAAAACTTGTTTAGATGAGTAGCACAAGCCCCTAGATATAAAATAATACCTCCAAACAATCCCCGAAGATAAAAATATCAAATATATGATTTGTGTAATACACATTTGTGTGTAGAAGTGTGACTATATTCTATACATACTAATTTTGGTTTGATACCGACTTATATATTGGGTTATGTAGGTGCCAAAGAAGCATCATAAATTAGAATAGAGGCTTGTATATTTATGTTATTACATTTAGGTCAAGTAAAGGCTACCTCTTGGTATGTATAGACCTAGACTTGACTTTTACTTCAATCAAAGAATATCAGGGTCTCAATTACTAGATTTTCAAACCATATTGGGTGCACCTCTGTTGTGTGTGCAATTTCGACAAACCTACAAAAAATAACATTGAAATCAAGCACATGCACAAAGGAAGAAAGAATGGTAAGAATGCATTGACACACCTGCCAAGAAACACTAGTAGAGATAATGTATTAATTGATCATGCATGAGGACAAGAGGGATTTTATAAATGATATTTCAACGCCCTTATAATAATTAATAATGAGTAAGGAAATTTAATTTAAAACAGAGTTGTAATTGGCATTAATCACTAGATGAAATGTAGTTAAAAATTACTCAATACCAGAAACACAAATTAGCAAATTCATGTTAATTACAACATCATCATATTGTTCGAGGTAGGGACTAGTTTCTTTGTAGCTCATTCCTTTGTTGTTGAATCAATCACATAACTGAATATATAAAAATACAAATACCTTATTAACCATAAAAATATTGTCACACATAGAAAATATTAAGAAAATTAATTGATTACATTATTTAGCAAACTAGTTTCATGTTTTAATAATAAATATCACATCACTAACACTATTGAGGTGTAGCAAGTAAGGCCACAATCAATCTAACAAATATGTGTCATTCACATCATCACAATTATATCCATTCATCGTCACAAACAAGTTTTTCTTTTGAACCATCTACAATCATTGTATTTCTAGCATCAGAAGCACCCTTCAAGATCTCCCAAAATTTATTTAAATGTTTGAGATATACATATGGATTTCAAACACCAACGTAACCCTTTCTTGGTATAGTGTCACAACCATCTTCTGTTAGTATGGCTTTAAATTTCTCCCCTTTCAATCTAGTTTTGTCAAATAAAAATGGCAAAAATCTCATTCACATATTTTTGTTGTGTAGATGTCCATAAAACAACCTAAAAAATACTAAGACATTGTTCAAAGAATCTTCTAAACCATGGGCATATAAAATAAATATTTATACTCGTATCAATATCCATAAACTAGCCTAAAAAATACTAAGACATTGTTCAAAGAATCCTCTAAACCCTAGGCATATAAAATAAATCATTGTACTAGTATCAATGTCTAGAATTCTTTGCAGTGATTTGTTTTGTAATGATCTTATATAAATTGCATGTAACAAGAATCCATTCATATTGAATATAATCAATTGTTTATTTAATAATCTTGTATCTGCAAGAAAATAAATACAACACACAATCTTATTAATATAGATATTTATACATTGCAAATTTATTAAGTATAGTTTTTTTTTGTTGTAAAATATCCTACTACTTTGTATAAGAGTAAAATAAATTATACATTGTCTATGTTGGTGGCCTGTCGCTGGGGAAACCATACCAGCAAAAAAAAAACATCTTATCAAGTTTCAATGACCTGCAAAACCGGTTTGACTTGAAACCACAGACCATAATATCTTCAAAACTAAAGCTAGCATATAAAAATATGAAAGATAGTTGCCTATCATGTTGATTTCTAAAGTGAGGTGGGGCTACAACTCCCTTACCTCTGAAAATTAAAAGAAAAAAAAAATCATGCGTATCATGAGTGAAATTATACCAAGGGAGGATGGTCGTCAGCTGTTGGAACCTAGGGCTGAGGGTAATCCAACTTGGATAAGTCTAGACTAGCAATTTTCTCAACTAGCAGGTTGATCATGTGATCCATGAGCTTAATTTGGAGTTGCATGTCATTAAGTTAGAGGAAAATATCTTGATGGGATTCATTTCTCTTGAGAATCACTTTACCCATTAGCATCCTCACATGCCAATAAAGGTCAATAGTCCAAGAACATTTTGTATGTTCTTGGTCTAAACAAAATTCTTCTTTTAGTAAGTGCTATTGTTGATTAGAACATGGAGGTCAAGTTCACCCAAGGTAGTTGTACAATCTTAGATTGTAAATATGGTAGGGTGATCTTCAAAGGCATCAAAGATGGTTTCTTGTATAGATTGATTGTATATGTTGTCAATCATAGAGAATTGATGCAGGATATGGAACTCTTGTGGAGTTATGGCATAGAAGATTTGGTCATCTGAATCCAGACAACCTAACGAAAGTTCAAAAAATGGTAAGAGGTATTCCCCAATTTAATGTAAGGAAAGGAAGTGTATGTGATGCATGTGCCATGGGATAGCATCATAGGGATATGTTCTTCACAAATGATGAAAAAACTACAAGGAAACCTTTTGACCTTGTTCATTTTGATGTGTCAAGACCGATCAATACTCCTTCTATCATCGATTACTTGTACTTTTTTACTTTCATAGATGATGCTATTAGAAAATGTTGTATATATTTCATGAAGCACAAGAGTGAATTGTTTGGAAAATTTCATGAATTTAAATCCCTTGTAGAAAACCCAATAAGGCATGGCATCAAAATATTTAGAAGTGATCATGGTGGAGAGTACAAGTCTAATGAATTTATTTCCTTTTGCAAATATAATGGAATCAAGAGGGAGTGTTTTGTTCTTTATACTCCTCAATAGAATGGGCTCACTGAGAGAAAGAATGAGAGCATTGTTGAAATTGCACGGTGCATGTTGGAGCAATTTGGTATGCCTTGATTCCTTTGGGAAGAATATTTTCATAATTCTATATACATATTGAACATGTGTCATCATAATTCATTGAGGGAGGTTACACATGAGGAAGGTTTTTCAGGAATAAAACATTGTGTTGATCATTTCAGAGTGTTTGGTTCACCAACATATTTGTACATACCTTATTATATGAGAACAAAAATTGGAGCTACCATAAAAAGAGGTGTGTTTGTTAGATATATTGATGATCACAAGGAATATAGAATTTTTTATCCTAGTGAAATAAGAACCATATTATGTAGATATGTTATTTTTGACGAATCTAGTTTTAAAATGACATCTAATACTCTTGGTGTGAAAGTGCAGCCAGATATGAAAAAATTCAATGATGAGATTATTGAAAAATATAGTGATGATGTCATGAATGATGACATAAAGAAGGAAGAATAAGATGAATTGAGTGGTAGAGACCACTGGGAGCATGTCATGAAGCAGCAAGGGAGAAACCAATGTGGATAAATAAACTAGTAGAAGGATCATACCTAAAACTTGATGACAAGACAACATTGAATCCTCCTAGGGGATCTATATGAACCAAAATCCCAAATAAAAGGTATGAATATATTTTTGTTGCTTTGATGAGTATCTTAGTTGATTCTAATCCCAATATATTTGATGAGGAATTTTTTTCTAGACAATGGGTTGAATCTATGCAGGAGGAATATGAAAGCATCATGAAAAGTGATATGTGGGATTTAGTTCCACTCCATGAAGGAAATAAAGTTATTGGTAGTATATGGATATTCAATATCAATCATAATGATGATGGTTTCGTTGAAAAGCATAAGACTAATTTTGTTGCTAAAGGTTTTAATAAAAAACCTGACATTGACTATGATGATTCATTTGCACTTGTTGCTCGATATACTACCATTAGATGTGTACTTAATTTCCTTGGATACTATTTATAATTGGAATATTCACCAAATGGATGTGAAGACAACATTCCTAACTAGAATTTTGCAGGAAGATGTCTACATACAACAACCACATGGGTTTGAAGTTTATAGTAAAGAGGATCTCAAGATATACTTCAAACCAAGTGCATGTAATACTTGGATCGACAAGTGGTTCCATGTAAAAGGTGTACCAAAATAAACTATTGATTCTAATCTATATTTTTTGTGTGTTGGTGATAGCAATGTGATTATTGTTGTGTATGTACATGATATCATTCTGACAGGAAAGGATGATGAATTAATTCATTGATTGAAGAATGAATTATGTTAGGAATTTGAAATGAAATATTTGGGTCCTCTCCACTTTTTTCATGGTTTTTCCAGGTGTAGCAGGATAAATATCAACTTATTTTGACTCAAGCCAAGTATGCCATGGATATTTCGAAAAGGTTCAAAATGAATGGTTGTAAACCTATTTCTACACCCATGGGTCGTTGTGTTAAATTGAGATTTGATGATCCAAGTGAAGAAGTGGATGCTACTTTGTATCATAAATTGATTGGTATCCTTCTTTACTTATGTAATACTCATCCTAATTTATCATATGTTGTAAATGTCCTAAGATAGCTTATGTTAAAACTAAATAAGGTTAATTGGCAGGATGGTAAGAGAATTCTTTGTTATTTGAGTGGCGTTATTTCTTATGGTCTTGGTTATGAAAAAGGAAAAGATATTTGTTTGCATGGTTATGCAGATGTTGATTGGGTAGGTGATGTGAATTGCAGAAAATGTACTACAGGTTATTGATTTTCCTTAGGTTCTGGCATGGTTTCTTGGAGTAGCAAGAAACAATCTTGTGTTTCTTTATAGTCCACAAACACTAAATATATTGTTGATGCTACTAGAATTTGTGAAGCAATATGGCTTAAGAAATTTCTTTTTGATCTTGGAATGATAGAGAAGAGTCCTACTCATATATATTGTGATAATCGGTCTTGTATAAAGTTGGATAACAATCCCATGTTCCATGACAAGTCAAAGCACATTGAAACAAGATACCATTTCATTAGAGATCTCATCAACAAGAAGGATATCTATATGGGACATTATTCTACTAAAGACAATGTAGTTGACATACTCACTAAATCCCTTCCTAAACCAAAATTTGAAGACTTCGGAACCATACTCGGTTTGCATGTACCTAGAACTATCCTCAAGAGGGAGTGTTAGAAATATGAGTCTAGTGATAGATCAATTTGTCCTTTTTAGATTGGTTTGTTGAAATTTTATCTACGTATATATGCATCTTCTAGAATTCTGGAGTTTGTTAAGTGATCTCCAACAAGATCTTCTCCCGAATTATATTGTGGTTATGATTTTCATATCTGGATGAGACATTATGTTTTTCTTTGATCAAAGATGTATTTATATAAATTCATCTTGATTTTAATAAAATAGAGAAGTTTTTGTGTGTAAATTATGTGCATATGTGAGCTTTGAATTGTGTTTTTTCTTCAATTCATTCATAGAAATGTCTTGTTCAAAATATCGTTGTTTTGGGAGTCTTAAATTGTCGTGGGATTGGGGATGAGACTGAGGTAGAGGAATTATGTGTTCCTGCATATTTCCCTTCATTTTTTTCTCTCATGCACCTTGGAGGGCACACTTAGTGAGTTCTCCTAGGTGGACCTTGGATCACATCTTCTTAAGTGGATAATTATTTTATTATATCTTGCATGCATGCACATTATTGGAGGGTGCATTCCATGTGGAAAATTGACATTTGACTTGGTTTGATCCCTATTTTTGGTGGTGTGTCCCCTTCATGATCATTATTTGGTGCATATTACTACTATTTTTAGATGAGGGTGAATTGCCTTCGAGAGGAAAGTGTCCACATGTTGTGACATGGTAAACCATGGATTGAGGTGAGATCTAACCACTCCATTATTATAATGTTTTTTTGACTTGATATGAATTTAGTTATCAAATAGTAATATTTTGTTGTATGAGAGAAGCGATGTTTGAAAAAATAGGGTATTTCCACATAAGATGAATACCTTAAGAAACTTCTTACACAACCACATCAAAGATCAATAAATTAGTGTTTTTATGTGGTTAAAACCATCTAAGAGGAAAATTGTCCACGTCCCCAACCAACACGGTCACTTGAGGCAATATAAATGCAAAAGAAACAAAAAATCACATAAGAGTTTTTCACAATCAGTTTTCAACAAATGACCCTCCATGCTCTTTAAATACATATTATGGACCAATAAAGTGTTAATCCATGGATCAATATCCATTAGTATCAAGGAGAATATGATCCATCATATCACTTTATGTCTAGAACTTATCCACGTGATTGTTCTAGATTACATAACTACAAATGCATACTAATGCATAATAAAGAAACACATTTTTACCTAAAGAGACATTAGACCAAGTTGATCTTAATTAACTCTTAAGTGTAAATATCCTAAAACGAAAATAATCTCATGTCTATTAATATTCATTTGTTAATGGAAAGTTATGTCCATTTTTCTACAAGCGTAACTTCAATCACACCAAGGAAGAAAATACCAAAGTCCAACACCTTAAGAATGCACAAGATCATGGTCTATTCAAACTTGTTATAAGTTTGTCTCAAATATATATTAATAAACAAAATTCCAAGGAATAAGCATATGCCCCAATCCATGCACCCCCAAACATTAATGATATGTTCTAGAAAAATAAGTGTGCTATGTTGAATTCTATCTACTTCTAATGAATAACTTTAGGCAACATGTTCTTCCAAGTCCCCTGGGCTTGGAGATGAATATTTTATCTCCTTTTTATATGCTTCCAAGTAAATATTTTCTTCTAATTGATTCCTTATACACTTAGAGCTAGTATAGGCCAATAAACAATCATGTCACTTTCTATAATTTAAACATAAATACATCTAATCTAAATTACTTTTACTCAACCAAATATAACAAATCCATTGTGAACTCACCCAAAGTCAACACTATCTCACATCCTTTTATGGGATTCTAATAACTTACAAGATACCATGTCCATACATGTTTGCATCACATCCCTACAACATTCAAGTTTATGTGATCAAAAAGTCATTTTTTAGTTGGAAATAAAATAAATATTTTTTAATGTCCCCTTTCTAGGAAGCCTCCTATTAGGGGTTTTGACTATAAATAATTTTTCCATGGATTATTTTGAATCCATTACCTTGAATAAATCTTTCATTCATTGGTATTTAGTCTTTTATTCAATATAAACAACTAATTTCCTTCTAAAATCCATAGTACATAGTTGACATGAGATGGTTATCCCACTTATTCTTGTAAATAAGGATGTCATCAAAGAAGATGAAAAACATCCTAAGAGACTGAAAATATCATACATGGGGATATGGAATACTAAGGGGGCATTGGTTCACCTAAAGGGCATGGCCATAAACTCATAATAACCTTCAAAAATCTAAAACGTTGTCATGAGAATGTCCTTTTGTTTTATCCTAATTTGGTGGTATACAAACTTTCATTCCAACCACTTAGAGAATAAATCATTAATTACTATAATATTGAAATTTTCCTTGAAATCAAATTTTCTATTTTCTATAATACAAACACAACTACCACAAAATACCCTCCTTATGAACTAAAAGTATTAATGTAATGAAGACACTTTGACTTGCTCCTATGACTAGTCCCACTTTTAACAATCAATGAGAATGGTGTTCAATATCCCTCTCTTAATAGTAGGGATACTTGTAGGGTTGAATATTGCAAGGACTGGCTCCAAGTATTAACTCAATAACATGGTCACGATCTTAAGATAAGGGACTAGGTAGTCCCTTAGGAATTTCTTGAAACACCCTATTATGTCAACCTAAAATAGAGTAAAGATCCATATGGATTACAATACACCTATCGACAATAACTCATTGCATTATTTAAAATGCTAAAAAAATTATGATGTTGGTTATTGCATGATAGTTCAAATTTTAATTTATATGTACATGTTGAATTTACATTGAAGGTGTAACAAACTTTTCATTTATACATTTCTTAACTAACATCTCCAAGAGAATTATGTAGTTGCCACATGGTAGGTGGCACATTGCAAAATGCCAACATGTGGTGTGCCATGTGGCACATTACATGTCANGAATTTACATTGAAGGTGTAACAAACTTTTCATTTATACATTTCTTAACTAACATCTCCAAGAGAATTATGTAGTTGCCACATGGTAGGTGGCACATTGCAAAATGCCAACATGTGGTGTGCCATGTGGCACATTACATGTCACCCTTTTTATGATGTGGCACTTACCACATGGAAACTACATGTAATTACACTTTGAATTAGTGTCATTTTTGCAATGGTTATTTGATATTTTATCATCGAGGCCACATCCATTTCACATTGTTTTCACATTGGTTAACCAACATACACAATCACTTAATTAAAATAAAATAAAAGGGTTGTTACTAATTCTAATTCAACAAGTGCTTGACATTCGGAATGTCAAAGATTTAATGTTGAATAAGTGACACATACCCAAAATTCCATTAGCTTGGTCATTTGTTGACTAAAATCGACATTTATAAAATTAATTTGATGACAAAAAATGACCTCGAATGTAGTAGTATTTTTTTCTTCCCCCATCCTACCCACATCCTCTTTTCCCCCCCTCCTCTTCTTCATATCCCTCTCCCTCTTCTTCTTTCTCTTTCTCCTCCCCTCCACTCCCCCCACGTTTTTTCTCCCCCCTATTTCCACACCCCCACCCCTCTTTTTCTCCCCTCTTCTTCCTCCTGTTTTTATTCTCTCTCTCCCTCCTCTTCCCATTTTTTATTTTCCTCTTTCTCTTTGTATTATTCATCTTCTCTTTTTCGTCCTCTTTTTCTCTTCCTTTAATTCACCCAAATTCACTAATTTAGGTTGTACTTATGTTGATATCAATAATCATTCCCATTAATTAAAGTAAATAAATTAATGCAAATCAGCCCCTTTAATCCCACTTGTTCATTGCATCATAATCCCCCTCCTACTCTATACACGTCCTTGAAGTAGATACATAGGCATGAGAGTAGGTTACAATGGTGTTGGTCATTGTACAATAGTTCATTTCTATTAATTATAACCACTATGAACTTTTGTTCCATAAGTATCATGTTAATTACATAGAACTGCCTCTCTAATTGTCATCTTATGTGACTAAAGTGCCTCTCCATATGTTGATGCCATGCATGTGTATTTTCAATACTTATGCCAACTTATGCATGTATTTTATTCCATAAATTTTATGTACTTACTTTGTTATCATATCGTTGTAATATATCTACAAATGATATGTCTTACAGTATAGGGTACAAGAGGAAGAATGTTTGAAAAGAACAAATAAATCAAAAGCATTCAATGGAGGTGGGGCCTTAGTGAGTTGTAATTATGTAATTTAAGTTTGTTATATAATATTAAATATATGTATTTATTTTATGAAGAGTTTTGTTTTTAATTCTAATTGTTACAAATAATATTATTTTTATGTTACATAAATGTTTAATGAAAAACTTGGAAAGTTTCTAAACTGGCTAACATCACAAGAGATAATTCTTGCAAGGGAAGATGACATTATAAAGACTGGATTAAGTTCAATGAATCTTTAATTCTTGTAAGGGAAGATGACATTATTAAGACTGGATCAAGTTCAATGAATCTTAGTCAAAGTCACCCTATGAATGTTAGAGGTACAATTTATCTTTCATTTTTCAATGAATTTGAGAGTGTATAATTATAGTATTAATGGAATCCAATACACTACATTTTTCATGTTTCTGATTCAGTCTATAATGTGTATATTAATGTTTGAGCACATAACCACAGGTAATTTTAAGGATGGAAATTTATATTAAAATGTAGAAACAGGGGTTAATCTTACTAGTCCTTAACATGAAAAATATAAAATGTTTGGCGATAGTTTTGTAAAAGTATTCAAATTTATAAGGATTTTATATAGTTTCTATAACATTTTGGAGAATTTTAAGGTAAAATAATTTTGTTCTATGGAATTTGGGTGAATCATTTTTAGAAAAAATGGAAATTAGTGAATCTTTTTTGGAGGAAAACCATGGAAAATTATCCCATTGGCGAAATTTAGCCCCTAAAATAATCCCTACACATAACACAGAGATGATGATGAATCAAGGCGAAGATTTTCCTTAGGGGAATGCATACCATGCAAATAATCTATGTAGATTACCCACTAATTCTAGAGGTCAGGTTCTAAAATATGAAAATGGATTAATTTTCCATTGAGCAATATTTGATAATTCCACTGGTGTAACACACCCATGGTGGGGCATACAAATTTTGTTCTTCTTAAGAAAATCAATATCCTCATTCGAGGACTCTATTCCATTCTTCTCTTCCAGGGATTTCCTGCCACGGTCTCCATGCTCCGAACCGAGATCGAAACTGGAAGATACCCTCTTCCAAGTCCTTCGGGTTCTTCCATTCCCCCTATACTTGCATATGACTGTGGGCTATGACCAGACGCCAAGACAACCACCACAGGAATCCTCGGGAAGGGAAAATCTCTGAAATTCACAATTCAACACCGCGTGTCCTTGGGCATTTCGATGATCCTGATTCACTTTGGGACTTCAACATTCGAGGGTCCTGGATGCTCACACAACATTCCCTCCCGAAGTACTCTGTACTCAGAGTTCTGGATCAAGTGCCACGCGTCCATTTTAAATCAATGGCTTAGGTTCATTTCGGGACTTCGGCATTCAGGAGCTTCATATGTTTCTGCAACATTTTCTCCTGGAGCGTTTTCTTCTGGAGTTAAGGATCGTGTGTCCCGCGTCCTTCCCGATCAATGGTCTTGGTTTACTTCGGGACTTCTGCATTCGGGAGATCCGAACATTCCAAAAATCTGTTCTCCTAGAGTACTTTCTTTCGGAGTCAAGGATCATGTGCCATGCGTCCTTCCCGATCAATGGTCGTGGTTTACTTTGGGACTTTGGTGTTCGGGAGATTCGAACGTTCCAACAATCCGTTCTCCCAGAGTACTTTCTTCTGGAGTCAAGGATCGTGTGCCATGCGTCCTTCCCGATCAACGATCCTGGTTTACTTCAGGACTTCGGCATTCAAGAGATCCGAACATTCCAACAATCCGTTCTCCCAGAGTGCTTTCTTCCAGAGTCAAGGATCATGCACCACACATCCTTCCCGATCAACGGTCCCGGTTTACTTCGGGACTTCAGCATTCAAGAGATTCAAGCGTTCCAACAAACCATTCTCCCAAAGTACTTTCTTCCAAAGTCAAGGATCGTGCACCACACATCCTTCTCGTTTGGCGGTGGGGATCCATTTCGGGAGACCCTCTACTCCATGTTTCTTTCCCCTCACTTTCGCAGTACGCAATCTGGTAACATGTGTCCCTCACAGATCGAAGGCTATGAATCACTTTGGCTATTCGGGCTTCGGGAGTTTCAACCTCTCCACATTCGCTTTCTCCCGAAGTCGACGATCTGTCGATGCGTATCTCCCACAGATTGATGGCTACAAATCACTTCGGGACTTCGAAATCCCAGTCATTTCACCAACCACTTGGGCAACGCATGTGTGTGCCAGGGGTTGACACATAGCTGGGTCAAGGGCGACACGTTCCCTCATCGCTTTGGTCTGATCGTCCTTCAACCTCCCACATGTTTTCAAGGACATGATCCGGCCAATACCAATTTGTTCACTGATAGACAGTTCACAATGATTGCAAGACCCCATGGTGTTCATTCTTTATCAGAGATCTAAATCTCCGCAATCCGAAAAGTACTCACCCAACTCGAACTAATCGTGGTCATTGATCCTCCATCTCGACGAGATAAACAACCTTGGTGAATTGTGGGCTATGAACCAACACATCTACCAATTTCATCTTCGCACTCTGCAATGATTCCCCACCTTTGATCTATGATCATAGATCAATTGTTCATAGCGATTGCAGGGCCCAATCTCCGAAATCTAGGAAGTGCTCGCCCTACTCTGTCTAATTGAGGCCGTTGATCTTCCATACCCAACGAGATCAACAACATTAATTAATTGTGGGGCGATAACTAGGATGCCCACTAATTCCACCTTCGCACTCTGCAATGATTCCCAACCATCGATCTAATCGAGCGGCTAATGTTTGATTTGTTAATTCCAGTGGGTCTTTGATTCGATCTGACGACCGTGATGGGTTTTCCTCTCGATGAATGGTTCACATTCACCTCCTCCATCAGGTTCTCAATTCATATATGTCTCTTGTTATTGAGGGAGTTTGGGTAATTATGACAATAATGAAGTTTGACATTCCAGACGTCGAACTCCCAAAACTCCAAAATCATTTTGAACTAGCTCCTTTCGGGCTTAGCGCAGGATTTCCTAGACCCAGGTCACATGGACCTTCAGATGACTCTTGGGCTGTGCACTCTACTCTTAGTCGGGTTTTAGTTAAGGTCATGGGAATGAGTTCAAGATCTCTTAGACTACTATCTTGAAGGAAACGTCTTCATAGTTCGCAGAATCTTAAGTTCTGAAACTAGGCGGTGTAAACTCGTGAGGTTACCAAGACGGTAGCAGTGCCCAGAGGCTTTCTCCGATTTCAAAGCGGTGAGGTAGCTTCCTAGGAAAAAACACCTTCGAGAGTCAAACTAGAGAATACGAGAAAAGTAGAAGCACAATTCCTCAAGGAAACCAACGTATATACATAATTTAACCTTTTTAATGCAGAACCATTTACAGATAAGTAAATACATGCATGCAACTAGTAAATCCCAATTCAATGCATAAAGTATGGAAACACTTATCAGAAGTAGATAATGTGAAGCGACTACTAGAAAGGGTGCATGTTTCCACCCAACCATAGGCTCAATTACTCCTAACAGATTTACCACTAGCCACCCCTAAGCTAGACCACGATGCTTTTAGATTGAATATCTTCTTCTGGCTCAGAAATAGATAGGGATGAAGGTTACTCTCCTTCTCCTGTCTCATTCTCTATTCCCCACGATCAGAACACACTCTTTTCACAATTCTTCCTCGAATACCAAAGATTCTGCTCTCCTCTCTGCGCTCTTCGCCGATTTCCTCTCTGACCCCCGCGCTTTCCTTTCTTTCCTTTCCTATCAAGATTGTGTGTGGCCCAAATTCCCAGCCCATGGTTAGGTATGGAAGCCTTACAGATGGGAGGTCTGCCCCATCCCCTCATTAACTCTTGAGGAGGTCTTCCCACCTACCAACCTAACTGTAATTCATTCATGGGTCAGAGGGTTCTTCTGATCTTGAGCAATTAAATCCAACACATTACTGGTTTGGTGGAGGTTAACGCAATCATTCCTGGTCCCCTCCACCATCTTTTCATAGCATTCGTGGTCTCTCTTAGCACATCCCCTTTCCAGCAGTCATGAAACACGTATCCATTTTCTATTAAAATAACATAATTTACATTCATAGACCTTTTATACAAAGGTCCATCAAATCAAACATTCACACCTTTGAGTTTTCCATAGTTCCTTGGCCAATATAGTTATATTTACAAACTGGGGGAAATAGGGTGTTACAATGGGGAGTGGTCAAAATTATTGATCAGGGGATCAAATTTTGCTCAATTTTCAAAGTGCTCGGAATGCGATGAAAACAGTGCCATTGCGTCCGTCTCGTCTTCCTAATTCTGGTGGTATATTTACTTTCGCAAACGGAGTCCGTATGGAGTAGATATCGCGATCTATCTGCCAAGCCAAACATGCAAAAATTTGGGATGTTGACTGTACCTGTCCGTACAGTCCGTACGGCCACGTGGAGGGCCGTACCATCATGATGATGTGGTAGTTTGATGATGTGGCAATTGTTGGTTGGTTGTTCGTTGGCGAGTATCTTGATGACACATGTCCGTTTGGGCGAATAATATGAGGACACGTGGCCCAACCCGAGGGCGCCACGTGTCGCTCATTCGTTGGTCATTATTTTCATATATAAAAGTTTATTGGGAGTTCGTGGGGTTCGACCCCCGGACCTCCCCTCTTGTAAAGACTTTATATTACTCCGCTAGCCAACATACCGCCACTTGTCCCTTGTTAGAACGGTGGGCCACATTACATTTATGTTTACATTATGTGTTATATGGAAAAGGGCGCGGGCCGGGGCTTAAGCCTCGACCCATGGTTTCATTACAATACACATGACCGTATATATATATTGGCCGGGATTGTTGGCGTGCGCGCGCGTTTATTGTTTTGGATTGCAATGTAATACATTGCATATATATGTATTCCATATTATATTTAAAAGTGTGCGCGGGGTATGAACTTTAACCTTTGTTTAATGCGTGGATATAACCCGTGGTTTGGTCGGTGTAATAACCGCGCGGGAGTTTTAAAACGGATTAACCACTTTTACGCCCAGCCATTGGTCCTATGGCCATATGCCCGGGAGCCGAGGCGGTTAGGGGCTGGAGGCGCCTTAACCATCCTACGGTTTGCACCGTTGGCGTGGTTGCGCCCGGTGCCAAGTTTTTATGCTTAAATGAGCGTGTGAGCCAGGTTTGAAGCACAAGGGTGCGTTTTGTAGAACCAGAGACAACAAAGTTGAAGAGGGAGACTTCAAAGAGGCTATCTTCTTCATTTTTCGACCGTTTCAGGTGCCGAAAGAGCCCAGATAGGGGTTTTGGGACGCTGCGGAGCCATTGAAGCAGTTAGTTTGTCATTTTGAGCATTGTAAGGCATGTTTTTGAGCACTTTGAGAAATTTAATAATAATGATCCATTGGAAGCTGGACCAGGAGATGTAGCCCGGAGTGGGGTGAACTCCTTTATCAAGTTGTTGTGTTTATGTCTGATGAGCAATGTTTTATGCTACTGTCTATGTGTATTTCTACATAAGTAATCCTTAATTATGTTTTGCAAATTGATCCGGTTGCTTTAAACACATAACATTTCACTTGCAATATTTATTCAAGTTTTTCAAGTCTTCTTCATTTTTAGATCAAGTTGGTATCAGAGCACTGGTTTTGAAGACTTGATT